>CM021108.1:361382219-361628506 GCA_007115665.2 Sequoiadendron giganteum | reverse complement strand
CAAGAGAAGTGTGCAAAAAGCAGAGATTGTAAGAGCGAATTGTGGCAACTGTACTTCATTATGTTAGATTCCTGAAAGCAGTGAGCTGATGGTGTCTACAATCTTCTGATCAAGTTGTGTGAAGTGTGTGGAAATCTTTATGGTGGATCTTTATTTATCTCTTTGTATTTTTCTGTAGGAAGTGAGCCTCTCTTTCTAGACAATGAGTCCTAAGGCACTGATCCCTTAATTTGGGTAGTGAGCCTTTGTATCTAGCTAATGAGCCATCTGGTAGTGAACCTTTGCATCCGGTATTGTATTTCTACTATATTGTGAGTTAATCCTCACCATGGTTTTTCCCTCACTGGGTTTTCCACATAAATTTGGTATCTCTAGTGTTTGCTTTTTGTTATTTTCATTTCATGTTCACACCTAATAATAGATTGAAGATAAGGTGAAAAGATTAAGTTTAAAAGTAAGTGATTTTGATACAACTGATTAACGCCCCCCTCTCAGTTGTCTTGTACATTTCAACAATTGGCATTAGAGCTCTGTTTCCTCAATGAATAGCTTAACTGCTTGAGGTAGATCAGATGGTGCACAAGTTACAACTTCCTATTTTTGATGGAGATGATTATAGTGATTTGAAAGAACATATGAGAAGTTATCTGATTTCACTTAGTTTCAATACATGGAAAGTTGTCGAGATAAAGTATGTAATACCAACAACTGGTCCTTCCTTTGTTGATGAGGTTGCAACTTTTGAAGAGAATGAAAGAGCAATGTATGCTCTCTTTAGCGCTTTATCTAAAATTGAAAGAACATATGTTATCTCTCTGGCTACTGCTAATGAAGTATGGACAAAATTTAAAGACAAAATTTGATAACTTGAGAATGTAAGATGGAGAAGACATTGCAAGCTATTATCAGAGAGTTGAAACTATAGCAATTGAAATCAAGAATCAAGGTGGTACCATGATAGATGAAGATATAATTGAGAAGATCTTGATGACCTTACTAGACAATTACAATGAAAAAGTATCCGCTCTTGAAGAAAAATATGATCCAAAGACATTTACTAAGGAGCATCTATTTGGTGTCTTGACTACATTCAAGATGCGAAAATTTGCAAGAGATAAGGAGAAGACTAAAAAAACCTTTAAAGAAATGAAGATAGGAGATGATGATATAGAAGATTTGGAAGCAAATTTGATAAGGAGATTGAAGATAGGTACTGGTAAATACAAAGGTAATTTTCCTTTTCAAGTGTTTTAGCTATGGAGATATTGGTCATTATGCAACAAGATGTCCTAATAGAGCTACACAAAAGAAGAATAAGGATGGTAATAACAATAGTTACAAGGATAAGAATGATATGAAGTTCAAGAAGTTTTATTATGTCAAGGAAGATGTAGGAATTTTTGATCACGAATATGACCTTGAGGAAGATAAAGATGAATGTTTGTTTCTAGCCCTGGAAAAGAAATGTGCAAAGGAATCTAGTTCAGAGAGCAAGAAGGATGAAACAAAAGGTACTCTGGTGACTGCTTTTCATGCCAGACAGGATGAAGAATTTTGGGTAATTGACAATGGATGTTCAAATCATATGATTGGAGATAAAAGTAAGTTTACTAAACTTGAGAAGTATGATGGAGGTATACTCATGTTTGGAGATGACTTACGTGCTAAGATTGTTGGTAAAGGAACAACTAGCTTTGATGGAAAACACAATACTGACGATGTTTATTATGTAAAGGGTTTAAGGCATAATGGACAAATATGCAGCAAATATTTTAAGCTTGTGTTTCAAGATAACACTTGTGAGATCAGAAAAGGATCTGAAACTATGGTAGCAGCTGGAAGAAGAACTCATGGAAATATCTATCAACTTAAAGGTGGTGATGGTCAGTGTTTTGTTTCTTAGATCAATGAGATTTGGCTCTGGCACCGGAGGATGGGACATGTGAATTTTGACAGTTTGGTTAGGATCATTTCTAGGGAAGTTTTCAAAGATCTTCCTAGAATCACAGAGCCTTCTAATTCAATCTGCAAAAGTTGTCAGATGGGAAAACAAACAATAAACAGTTTTAAAGGAACTGATCAATCATCTACCAGAATGCTTGAATTAATCCATATAGACATTTGTGGTCCTACAAGAATAGGAAGCTTGAATGGTGACAGGTACTTTATGCTTTTAATTGATGATTACTCTAGGATGACATGGGTTACATTTCTTAGAGAAAAGGCTGAGGATCTTGATAGATTCAAGGTATTTAAGGCAAGAGTAGAAAATGAGGCAAACCTAAGAATTAAATGCTTAAGATTAGATAGAGGTACATAATTTACATCTGATGAGTTCAATACATTCTTTGAGGAGCATGGCATAAAAAGACATTATTCTACTCCTAGAACCCCACAACAGAATGGAGTTGTAGAAAGAAAGAATAGGACTATACAAGAAGCTGCTAGAACCATGATGAAAGAAGAAAATGTTCTTGATGTGTATTGGAGAGAAGCTATTCACACTGCTATTTACATTCTTAACAAAGTTCAAATCAGAGGGAACATCACTGAGACTCCTTATGAGTTATGGACTTGTAATACTCCTACTATGATATACTTTAAGGTATTTGGTAGTAGATGTTACATTAGAAGAGATGAAGACAATATTAGAAAGTTTGATGCTAGATGTGATGAAGGAATTTTCCTTGGTTATTCTAATAACAAGGCTTACAAATTCTTTAATAAGAGATTGAGAAAAATCATTGAAAGCACTAATGTGAAGGTTGATGAAGCTATGTATAGAATAGTGGAAATAACTGAAGTTGAACCTAATGATCCTATTTGCGTACAAGTACAAGAAGAATAAAATGAAGAGAAAGAACAAAGTGATGAAGAAGAAACTCTGGAACCTGCATCTAAGACTCCTAAATATGTTCAAAGAAATCATCTAGAGGAATAGATATTTGGAGACAAAAGTGAAGGAGTGAAGACAAGAAGCAAAGTGGTTGAGGTAAACCTATGCTTACTTTCTAAGATAGAACCTAAGACTATGAATAAAGCATGCAATAATGAAAGTTGGGTCAGAGCAATGAAAGAGGAACTACAATAGATAGAGAAGAATAAGACATGGAAAATAGTCCTTAGACTTGCAAATAAGAATGTAATTGGTTCAAAATGGGTATTCAGAAACAAGTTGAATGAAGATTATGAAGTGGTAAGGAATAAAGCAAGATTGGTATGCAAAGGATATTTACAGGTTGAAGGAATAGATTTTGAAGAAAATTTTGCACCTGTAGCAAGAATGGAGGCTATTCAGATGTTCTTGGCATTTTCAGCTCATAAAGACTTCAAAGTATATAGATGGATGTCAAGTCTTCATTTCTAAATGGAGAACTAGAAGAAGTATATATGGAGCAACCGAAAGGTTTTAAACTGTCAAAAAAAACAGACATGGTTTGTAGGTTAAAGAAGGCATTACATGGACTGAAGCAAGCTCCGAGAGCTTGGTATGCTAGATTGGATAGATACTTGACAAAGTAGGGATTCAACAAAGGGTCCATAGACAAAAATCTTTACTTCAAGGTTGAGAAAGAAAAGATACTGATAGTTGTGGTATATGCTGACGACATCATCTTTGGTGGAAATGAAGGTATGTGTAAGATATTTGTTGAAGAGATGCAAAAATAATTTGAAATGTCTATGATTAGTGAATTGAATTTCTTCCTTGGACTTCAAGTTAATCAGATTGACAAAGGGATATTCATTTCACAATCTATGTATGTTAAGGAATTGTTAAAGAAGTTTAGAATGGATGACTGATCCAAACCAATCTTCACTGCTATGGTAACTGGATGTAAGCTGGGTAAGGATGATGAATCTGCCAAAGTTGATCAAAGCATGTATAGATTCGTGATTGGTGGACTGTTGTATCTTATTGCTACTGGACCTGATATCATGCATGCAGTATGTTTAGATGTAATATTTCAAGAAGAACCGAAGGAAGCACACGTTACAACTATGAAGAGGATATTTAGACATCTTAAAAGAACTTCGGACTATGGGATATGGTATCCGAAGGACAATGATTTTAATTTGAATTCCTACATTGATGTTGATTGGGATGGTTGTGTAGATGACTAGAAGAGTACAAGTGGTCATGCATTCTTACTTGGAGGACGATTAGTTTCATGGTTGAGCAAGAAATAGGATTCAGTTTCTTTATCCACTGCAGAAGCAGAGTATATTGCAGTAGCATCCTACTATACATAGGTACTTTAGATTAAACAAACCTTGATGGAAATAGGTGTGGTGAGTGATGAACCTACTTCTATATTTTGTGACAATACAAGTTCTATAAACATTTCAAAGAATCCAGTGATGCATTCTAGAACAAAGAACATATCTATCAAGTATCACTTCTTGAGGGCGAAGGTATTAAGGAATGAAGTTAGACTCAAATATGTAGCTACCAAGGAACAAGTTGCATAAATATTCACTAAGGCCCTTTTGAAGGATACTTTTGAGTATCTCAGAGGGAAGTTAGGGGTCACTGCCCCTCCTTCTTTGAACTAAGTGCACATGGAGGTGCGTCAGTCCAATGGATTCAAAGACTCTTTTGTTCTAGAATGATGATTGAGGTCTACTCCTCAAGGGAGTACAAAATTTCATTTTTGTAGTATGTGTGGTGGGTGTACTCATTTGGGGGAGTGAATAGAGCTTTATATGGCAATAATTTCCTTTTCCATTGATGTCAAATGGGGAGAGAGATCATGTGAAAATTTTATGCTTGGTAGGTTGTCGCTTCTAAGAATCATGTATGTTGTCTTTGATGATTTTTCAAATCATGTGTTTCCACCAATGAAAAAGGGGGAGCTTTTTGTAAGTATGGATGTGCTTGGCGGTGTTGTCATTAATGTTGTTATTGATGTCAACAATGTTGAGGTTGATTGCAGATGGTTTCTCTACTGTAGAAGTGCTTAGAGTACATGGAGCTAGAGTGTGCTCTGGTATTGTACTCCACATTTCTCCCATATTGATCCTATGCCTATGCGGATCTGTAGATGTGTTCATAAGATTCAATGGATCCTATATCCCGAGTTTTAGCTTCTGGGATGATGGAGAGTAAAAGTTATGTTCATCGGTGTGTGGACTGGTTTGGCAGAACTATTTGGTTATGGACTGGGAGAAATGTTTTGGCTTTGTAGTCTTTTGATATTTGGTTTCAGATCTTGTAGATCTAGGAGATGACTCTTTGTGACAGTTTCTGTGTTCTAAATTTTTTTCTTGTGGTTTGGCACTTCAAAAGACCTGCTCTAGAGCTCCGATGCTTTTACTGGTTGGTCCGGTTGGACTAGTGAAGAGTTCATTGTGAATGAAGTTTGTTGAAGTTGTTGCAGATGTATTGGAGGTGTTCTCAAAGATGTTGAAATGATTGATGAAGTGTGTTGACTAATTGACATGTGATTATCTTGTTGGAGATGCGTGTACTTCAAACATCATTGGTGTTTTCATTAGGTTTGTTTGACCTAGTGTTTACACATTACATTAGGATTTTGCATCGATTTGACAAAGTGTGTGCATGATCCAAGATGTTGTTTGGGTCCTAAATTAGATATGCAATTGGTCCTCTCTCATTCTTATCCACTGCAGGAATGTTGAGTAGCCGACCTAGTTTGAATTTATAATTTGAAATTGTATAGCCAACCTTGGTGAATTTTTCTAAGGTTGAAGATGGTATAAAATGAAATCAAGTTGTAGTGAATTGATCATCCATCCATCATTCAATTCAAGCAAGAGAAGTGTGCAAAAAGTGTGAAAAGCAAAGAGTGTAAGAGCGAATTGTGGCAACTATAATTCATTGTGTTAGATTCCTAAAAGTAGTGAGTTGATGGTGTTTACAATTTTCTGATCAAGTTGTGAAGTTTGTGGAAATATTTGTGTTGGATCTTTATTTATCTCTTATTTTTCTGCAGGTAATGAGCCTCTCTTTTTGGATAGTGAGTCCTAAGGTAGTGAGCCCTTAATTTGGGTAGTGAGCCTTTGTATCTAGGTAGTGATCCCTCTGGCAGTGAGCCTTTGTATCCAGTATTGCATTTCTACTATATTGTGAGTTAATCCTCACCATGGTTTTTCCCTCATTGGGTTTTCCACGTAAATTTGGTGTCTCTGGTGTTTACTTTCTTTTATTTGCATTTCATGTTCACACTTAATAATAGATTGAAGATAAGGTGAAAAGATTAAGTTTAAAAGTAAGTGATTTTGATACAATTAATTCAACCCCCCTCTCAATTGTCTTGTGCATTTCAACACAATGATCATGGATTTCCAAGGGTTAATTTACAAATTGGTGCTGATTTATCTTGATGACTTATTATTTTTTCAATGAATGTTAATGGACACCTTTTTCATTTGAGGAAAGTGTTTGACAAGTGTAGGGAGTATGAAATATCCCTTAACCCCAAAAATTTCATCTTTGTTGTCCATGAAGGTAAAATCCTTGGACATGTGGTCTCAAAACATGGAGTTACCATTGATTCTGAAATAGTGTCATTCTTGCTTTACCTTTGCCTAGTCATAAAAAGGGGCTACAAAGTTTCTTTGGTAGGATAAATTTAGTAAGTAGGCTTATACCTAATGTAGCAAATATTTTGAAGCCTCTAACTACCATGTTGAAGAAGAATGTGAGTTTCAGCTAGTTAAGAGAAGAAAAATAGTTTTGAGGCCATTAAAGAAGCCATTATAGCAACACCTACTTTGGTAAATCCTAACTTTGTCAAAGATTTCATTCTTTATGATTTTGGTAGCATAGATACCATCTTTTCTATGTTGATACAACAAAATGAGGATGGTTTGGAACATCCAATATCATTTTCAGTCAAGGCCTATAAGGTTATGAGAAAAGGTACTCTTTTTTTGAGAAACATGTACTTGTTGTGATTAGAATTCTAAAAAAAAATTGTCATTTGGTTTCTAATAACAAGATTTAGTTGATGGTTGCTCAACCAAGTGTTAAAGAGTTTTTGTTGAGTAAAGATTCAAGTGACAAGAGGGTTGATTGGATCACCAAGGTGATGGAATATGATGTATAAATCAAAGTTACAAAGCTAGTAAGAGGTAAGGGGTTGTGTGAATAGGTAGCTAGTGGGTTAGAAAATGATGAAGAAACTTGAAGTTATCCTCATGACAAGTGATGAGCCACAAATTATTGCATCATTAGTAAGTACTAGTTGGACACATGAAATGGTCTATTATCTTCAAACTAGTGAGTGTCCCAAAGAGCTAAATAGTGCCAAAAGGAGGTATTTCAGACTTCAAGTAATCCCTTACATCCTTTTGAATGGTGGTTTTTTAGAAAATATTATAATGGTGTCCTATAAAGATGTGTGGAATCTGATCAAATTGAAAAAATATTGCATGAGATTCATGATGGACCAGCTATTGGTAATTTTGCACCAAAGACAACAACCTTGAAAGTCACGAGGGTTAGTTATTATTGACCTTCTCTCTACAATGATGCACATGCATGGGTACAAAAGTGCAAAAAATGTGTTATTTTTGTAAGAAAATAAAAGTTAGAAGATTTACCTTTGCATCCAATATCAGTAGATTAGAATTTCATGAAGTGGGGTTTTGAGTTCACTGGAGTCATTAATCCACCATCTAGTTTTGGACACAAATGGGTGTTAACAACTATAGTCTATTTCACAAAATAGACGAAAGCTATAACACTAAAGGAAGAAAATGAAAGTGAAGTCCTAAATTTTTATGAGGAATTGGTCACAAGGTTTGGTATTCCTGATTCAATCATATCAGATAATACTTTGGATTTTGTAGGGATAAGAGTAACTGATTGGGTTGTTAAATATGACATTCATTTGAGTACTTAATCTAACTATTATCCACAAGGCAATGGACAAGTTGAGTCCACTAACAAGAATTTGATCAAGATTATTAAAGGACAATCAAAGACAACCAAAGAACTTGGAATAGAAAATTAAAATCATCCTTATGGGATAATAGGATTACTCCTAAAAGGTCCACTAGAAACTACCCTTTTATGCTTGTGTATGGAAGGGAAGCATAGCTACCTATTTCAGCCGAGTTACCAACTTTAAGCCTTGTAAAAGAGATGAAAATGTTGGAAGAAGGGCCTATGGAAGAGAGGTTTGCTAAGTTGATGGAGCTAGAAGAAACTAGAAATAAAGTAATGCAACAACAAGAAAGACACCAAACATAAATGAAGAATACCTTTGATAAAGGAGAAACACCTAGAGATTTCAAGGAAGGTGATCTTGTTCTCAAGTGGGATGAGTTAAAGATAAGACATGGGAAACATACCAAGTTTGATGCCATGTGGAGTGGTCCATTCATAATCACAAGTTTCAAAAAACACAATGCATTCTAGTTGTCCAATATGGAAGGTGAACTTTTACCTATCCTAGTCAATGGGATACACCTCAAACTTTGTTTTTGAATAGAAAATGTTTGACTGTACACATTAGTCTAGTTTCTTTGAGTCAATAAGTGTTGTTACACCTAGGTTTTAGATGTCTTTTCTTTCCTCCAATTTATGTTGCATAGTTTGTAAGTTTGTTTTAGTCATGTTCTTGAGTTTTCCAAGGTGTTTTGGGTGAGTTTGAAGGTGTCAAACACTAATTTTTGAAGTGCTACAACAATGTACAAGGTCTAATTTTCAATATGTTTTCAAATTCCTTCATGACTCTTGTGCTTGATGGATGGTCTAACAAAATTGGTCTTATGAGTTTTAGCAAAAAAACAATTTAAAGAGGTCACCAAAAGTGTTAAGCTATTTTAATTAAAATAGTCTCAACATTGTCAATAGTATTTAATCAAAGTACAAAATAAAAAATGAATGAAACTGTAGACATGAAAAATTGCCTAATTCGTATCACACATCATTAGTATTGCGTTTTCATCATATTCATCCTTGATCGCACATAATTCATCATTTTCATCATTTACATTACTAATTCCCCTTTTAATATCATTTTATATCTTTTTCACCTATTTCATCTATTAATTAAATAATATTAAATTATTTAATTAATTCATCCTATTTAACTATTTCTCTTTTTATCTCCCCTAATTGGATAATTTTAATTATTTAATTAGCCATAAATCTAATTTTCCTAATCCTCTATAATTAAAGAATCTTAAATTATTTAATTATCTAATTCCCATCCCATTTATTTGAAATATTCCCTTTTAACAAAGAATTTCCTAATCCTCCATAATTAAATAATCTTAAATTATTTAATTATTCTAATTTTCCCTCTCAAAGGTATGTTCCCATGAATTATTATTTTTTCAAAATATCTCACTCCTCTCATTCATTCTTATCCCTCCATTTCTTGATCTAATCCTCACCCTCCATTTCAAATATCTTCAACCAATTTTCTTAAAATTGTGGAGATATTTTGAGTTCAAATTGATCTTGATCCCTCATCTTCGTTGATTCACTCAAATTCATGGGTCTTAAGGATTAATCTCAACCATTGATCACAAACATAAGAATCTATAAAACAAATATCCTTCATTATTACCTTACCTAGATCATTTGTGAAGCACTTCAAAAACTTGAGCACTTGAGCATAACATAATCATTGAGAATTTGAGCAATTATCATCATCTAGGTCATCAATCTTCATGCTTTGGAAATCATGGGAGCTTCTCTATTGATCACTCCAACATCTCATCACCATTAAAATGAAATGCAAGGTTTGCACATTGGTTCAAATTTATTGTTTTGAATTGATCTTCATTGTTTATGATGATTTCTAACCATGTATGCACTCAACTCCATTTGTAAGTAGGGGTTCTATCTTCTCTTATTTTGGGATTTGTTGATAATAACCCTTATTTTATTTCAATTCCACATTCCACTTCTCCCTCTTCACAAATTGGCATGCTTGGTGGGACCCATGTCCCTAATCTAGCGAAATTCTGAGTTTTTGATGATTTTTAGGTTTTTGTCATGATTGCAGTTACAAATCTGTGAATGACCATCTTTGTCAACCACAAACCAATTGTCTTTGCTAATATTTTGATGTTTTATAACCTAGTTGTGCTTGTTTTCTTATTGTGTAGGGTTTTTTCTAATCATTTTCGTAGTTTGCAAGTTTTTTTGCATCTACCAAAGTAATAGAGCCACACTTGCAAATATTTTCATGTCTATCAACCATGAACTACCACATTTGCTAGGATAAACAGAGTTGCCTCTACTGCTAATGCCATGTTTGACTATTCTTTTAGGTCTCTATTTTCCGACAATAACTTTTTGATTTTGTATTTTTCATCTAACCTTAACCATTTGTCTATTGTTTTGTGCTTTTTAATCTAACATATTTGTGTTGCATTCGTTTTGGGGAGGAATAATTATTTTGAAAAATTCTAATGCATTTTTTATGTAGGTTTGATTGGTCTAAGATAATATTTCAAACTACTATTACATTGCTTGCATGCTCCTTTATGCAATATTTTATCATTTGAACTTGTATGCTTTCTTGTTTGGTAGTTTAAATCACATTTTCAATTTGGTGCTTTTTAATATCAATTTGATTAATGTGTATGGTATACTTGGAAGTACGTATCCTCTCTCCTTGTACATCATGTGATCTTGTGTGAAGAGAAATAATTCTAGTTTACACTTTCTTTTCATTAATCGAAGGCATTTTTTCTACGTATCCTCTCCCCTAACGCTTTGTGAGATCTTGGGTGAAGAGAAATAGTAACACAAAAGTCTTCCCTTTTTTTTAAGTAGGAGGCCTATCTTGGGACACATCTTAATTGAGAACCCAAGGGATCGACCTCAAGCAACATTGTTAGGCATGTTATACAAATTGGATGAGAGTGAAAGCTATAGTTCGATCTATGCATGTAGCGTACTAGACTTTCGTTAAGGGACTATGGAATTTTGGACCTTGATGAGATGTCTATGTAGCCGATGGTGTTCACCGATGTTCCACCCACTAAGAACCAATTTGTACTATAAATCCTAAGACCTATCAAATGTAATCTTATAAAGTGATGCAAGGGATGTGGATCATACCCAGAAGCTACTCACCATGTACTTTCTTAGGTCGAGATATAATATTTTTGGGTTGCTAGCAATATGCTCTCAAGAAGAGAAAGAAGGTGTGCCCATGGTTTTTTTTGATGACC
Organism: Sequoiadendron giganteum; assembly: GCA_007115665.2. Taxonomy (NCBI): domain Eukaryota; kingdom Viridiplantae; phylum Streptophyta; class Pinopsida; order Cupressales; family Cupressaceae; genus Sequoiadendron; species Sequoiadendron giganteum. The sequence continues at coordinate 361,617,343 of CM021108.1, read as the reverse complement.
CTATGTCACTGGACATCTACTATTTTCCTTCTCATACAAAAGTTTTAAAACAATTGTTTCACTACCCAATCTTTTTGAGTATTTACATGTTAAATGGGATGTGGGCCTACTTAAAGATCACACACCCGCTCTACTACTAATTAGGTGGTACTTGTTTTGTTCTATCAATATATTCAATTCAGTCCTTATTTTTTATGTTTGTTGTTCATATCACACTTTCAAAAAATCCATTCAAAATTTGACATGTCACATCAAAATTTTGCCAAAACTTTCAATAAATAGACAAGCAAAAATAGGAACCACGTTTGACTATCACAATTTATCACCTCTGATACATTGTCATGTTTTCTTTAGTACATTTTTGTATTTGCATAAACTGTCACCTTTGTTCTCTGCATCTGACTCATTTGCACAAACTACCACATTTAATTTTCCTTTATTGTACTCTATTATAATCTTTTTCTAAATAGAGAAATTTTTGCTACATCCTGTCACATTTGATAGACATCTTGCCACATTTTCTCTCTGGACAAAGCTGCTTTTGCCTACACTGTCATGTTTTCCTAGGGGGTAGCATGACATGTTTTTTAAAACTACCGCATTTGTCTGTAACATTTTTCCATCTCAAACTTGTAAATTCTCATAACTTAAAGCTATCAAAACCTACTATTCTAAAGCTAAAAAACATATATCATAACACTCCTAAATAGTCCTTTCTTCATCAAACATCATAATTATCTTTGAAAATTTGTCTTGTTAGGAAACATCAAAATATTATTTTGAATTAAACATCAAACATCTTCAAACACTAGAAACAATCAATCAACATCAATCTTTCGACACCATAATTACCACCCTTTTGGATCAAACAACAAACATCCCTTTTAGACATCAACATATCAAACCTATCAAATTTTCTAGTACATTTCAATCTCATCTTTCCATATCTTGTGAACTTGTTAACTTAGTAGAACTATCTTTCTCCTAGGTTTACAAATCATCACTATAATTCCTCTTTATTTAAATTCATGATTCTATGCCAAAAAAAGACATCAACCAAATCCTTCATCAACATCTTGAGATACTAGCATAAAACAACTTTGTTATCCTTTTTATCCAAAGGTTAACCTTTCAATCCAAAAATCAACTAGAAGGTCATCAAATCTCATATCAACTTGAGAATCATTCTTTTGTTCTTTTGTTGAAAATATTTATCTACACATCCTTTGAAACCCAACTTTGAAAAAAAGAAATCCAAGGAACATCACACATCATAGATCTTTCCATAACTTAGGTTCATTAGGACTTTTATGACTACAACAAGATCAAAACATAAGAATAAAGTGACAACCAACACTAGCAGCTCTAATATTCCAAACACTACAAACATCAACACAACAAATTTCCATACCACTAATGTTGAAACTCTAAATGAACTACCATGGGGGTACTCGACTCCTCAAACAACAAACGTAAATCCTTCATTTCAACCAACAAGCGTAAATCCTTTATTTTAACCAAACATTAATCCTTCACAACAACTAAATTTTGATCCTTCACAACAACCAAATGTTGATCCACCACAACAAGATCCACATTGTATACATCAAGACTATCTCACTCAACATAGGAATCAACCAACTAGAGCACAAGATGGTAATATAGAAGAGGTTTCTAATGAAGACCTTACCAAAGAGAAGATTTTAGAAATGAAACAAAACCCCAAAATGTTGAAAGTCATGGATAAAATGCTTACTTATGTTCCCAACACATACTTTATAGACTTGCACAACATGGTGCCAAATTACCTATTGATCATAACATTGAAAATCTTAAGGATCCAACCCTTATTTCTAGAGACAAAGATATGGTGGTTAGAAAAGTCTTTAAACCTCCTACACCACCTAAGGTTCCAATATTTTTTTCACAAACAAGTGATCTTCCTCAATAAAAAAAAGTAAAAAATCCATTGTATAGACAACCATCCCAAATAGAACAAGTAATGGTAGCTCAAAAAAATCAACATGAATCTAATATTTTGGGAACAAAAAACCTTCCACAACAAACAACCAACCCTTTTACAACTCCACTCGTACCTCATAATGCCTCAACTAGTATGCGAATACCACATATATCAAGGAAATTATATGTGTCCTCTTGGTCACAAAATGTACCTCAACAAGGTCAAAACTCTAACATGAAAAGCATGATGAATCTTCCCCCTAGACTACCAAATCCACCATTTCATGCTAGCATGCCACCATGAACACAACATATGGCTTCACCCATCTATACCGTTTTGAATCTAAACAATCCACCTCTTCAACCATAACAAACCAATCCAACTAAATCACAATAATAACCACCAATCTATCAACATACACAATCTAACCCTCTATCACAACAACAAGCTCAACAACAACCTTCATACCAAGACCCTTCATGTAACACTCAATATCAACAAAGGTTAAACTTTCAAAATCAAGATCCTAACATAATGCAATATCATATGGTCCTTCATATACTCAAACTCCACAATAATAAAACATGAATCTACAATATTGACAAACTCTTGTTCTTCAACAACAAAATCTTGTTCCTCAACAAAAAAATCTTGTTCCTCAACAACAAAATCTTGTACCTCAACAACAAAATCTTGTTCCCCAACTACAAAATCTTGTTCCTCAATAACAAAGTTTTGTATCTCAACAAGCAGACATAAATCCTCAAGATCCAAACACTTATCTTCAATATCAATAAAATGGTCCTCAAGGATTGAGTGTTTTATCACAAAAATATAACATACCTCAAGGTATGATGCACATTCAAATTCCATCTTACAACTCATCATCCTTCCTTGGACAACAAAACAATAATCTTCCTAACCCTCCACAAGGAAATGAGTTAGTATTACAAATCAAAAGTCTCAACCAAAGGATAATAGAAATACAACTCAAAAAGAACAAGAAAAGCTATGCCTTGAAAAAAATTTGTCCTTATCCTTATGATTGAAGCATTTCTATGATTCCCTTCCCTAAAAAATTTGAAAGTCCTAAATTCGACTAGTATAAAGGAAGAGGAGATCCCATTGAACACAAATGAGAAATTTTCATGGAATGCATGGAGGTATCTAACAATTACCCTTATATGATGATACTCTTTCCTAGGAGCCTTGGTAGACAAGCCATATAATGGTTTTCTCATTTACCTCTTGGAATTAAAATGTTCAATGTACTATAAAAAAAATCATCAATTACTTCTCATACAACATAGAATAAGAAATCACCATAGCTGATTTGTTCAAAGTCAAACAAAACCAAGGGGAGTCCTTTGATTTCTTCTTGCAATGATGGACACATAAAGCAAGTAAATGCAAATGGCCTATTTCAGAAAAAACAACCTGTTGACATTTTCATGAAATATAAACACTGATTTAAGCTTCCAATTAACCATGTTATGTACTAACACATTTGATGATATAATTGAATAGGACATAGCTATTGAAAGGGATATTATTGCAAAAGGAGTTATCAATCTATACAAAAATTGAGATCAACCTTCTAATTCAAATGAAAAACTACGTCTATGGGCAAAGGAAAAAAACATTGCCAATGATGGAGTAGTGGATGCTAAATGTTTGCAAAATATACAACCTCCTCCTAACCATCCTCAACATAATGTTCAAATAAATCAAGAAAATAATCCTCCAAGCAATCAAATGAACAATCAAAATCCTCCAAGAGGACCACTGAGACCTAATAACAATACTTTTAATAAAACTAAACAAAAATATACTCCTTTGGGAGAACTTGTTGAAGTGATCTTACAAAAATTGTTTTAATCAAATTTTATTAAATTACTAGAACAAAGAAACTATGAGGAACCATAATTCAAACCTCCTTGATACAATAAGAATGACCAATGTGAATTCCATAGAACTAAAGGACACAAGACCAATAACTACATGAAACTAAAGAACCTCATATGAGATCTAATTGATAAGGGAGAGGTTGACATTGAACATCATCCTAAAACATCTCGTAACAAGGACTTGGGAATCTACAAGGACCCAATCCCCAATCATAATAAAGGAAATTACCAAGGTAAGGGAAAGAATTAAAATAAAACTACATACAAGTATGACAATGTAGTGGGTGCTACATTTGAAGCCAATCACCATATCATAGTTGTGACTATAGTTGGTAAAAATCCTAAGTGTAATGTTACTACATGATAAGGGAGGATTACAATCCAAGGAGCCACGCCACAATCGAAAGCCTTTACTAAACCCCAACAAGCCAGGTTCAACCTTATTGATCATCTTAAAAAGACTGCTACAAAAATTTCTATCCTCAAACTTTTCAAGATATCCCCAACTCATTAAGAATTTTTAGATAAAGCCCTCCTAGACTCATCCATGCCTAGACTGATATCAACACTAATCAATTTTAGGCCATGGTAGAGCACACAGCTTCTACCCACCATCTCGTATTTTTTGAAAGGGATCTTCCATTACACACCTATCATAACCAAGATTTACACCTTGAAGTTTGCATCCATCAACACAAAATAAAGAGAGTATTGATAGATGGTGGAATGGGCTTAAAAATTTGTACTTTAAAGCTTGTACAATAGCTAGGGTATTCTGATGAGGTTATTCAAAAGAAGAAAAATCATTAATATTAAAGCCTATGATGACAATGGGAGATTATGAAGGCAATGTTAGACTTCCTATTCAAGTGGGACCAACAATAGCAAAAATAACTTCTCAAGTATTGGATCTTGAGCTACCATATAAGCTTCTCTTAAGAAACCCTTGGATTCATACAATGCAACCCATCCCTTCAACCTATCATCAATGCTTGGAATTTCCCTATAATGACAAAGAGGTCACCATTTATGCTAATCTAGAACCTTTCCATTATTGTAAGAACTTAGAGGATAAATACACAAAAATATTCCAAGTTCCTATCAATGATATCTCTTTTCGCTCCTTTGACTATGTTGACCCATCATCATTAGCATCATCATCTCAAGCCTCATATTCCCTTGATCCATTATCCTGAACAAACCCACCTAAATCCGATCTCAAGATCTAAGTACTAGATAATGGTTGTGGGGATTATCACATGAATAATCCCTTTGCATTGGAAAACTTCAGCTATCTCCAAGATCATATGGGAAACCACAAGAAAGTAAAGAATCTCATACTACTATCATCAAATTCAAACCCATAGTATTCTCTAAATGGGCATATTTGAGCAAGGAAATCATAGAAGAAGATGTTTCTACTTGGTTATAAAAGGAAGAAGAAGAACAAGAGGTAGAACCTATCTCCTTTTATCACAACAATAAGGTTTTTTAACTTGTTAAAAACATGGGATTTAGAGGAAAAGGTAGCCTTGGTGTACATGAGTAAGGTATGAGAGAACAAATTATCCCTTAGAAGTGTAAGAAGAATCAAGGACTAGGATATGGTTTGTTGGACAACGTGACTTCTGATACCAAAAGTACCATTTGTGAGGATGGTCCTTCCTCTCTTTTGGTTAAGAAATATGATGATGATGATTCCACCAAAGACTCTTTCGTGTACATCATTAAGCTATTTGAGAACACTTTTTTTAATACCATCACTACCCTATCATTTGACCAACCATATGAGAAACATGAAATCCAACTTGTCTACCTCAATTAATTGACTAGGACCAACAATGAGCACCATTTATAGACCTATTCCAAAATGACGAAGCTATTGTTGAGTTTATGGGACTAAGATACGATATACCAAATAGAGATCATAAGGAAGGTTTTGACATAAAACTTGGTGAAGATGCATACTTTAGAGGAGAGATTGGTTCCTTCAGTCGCAAAAGTGAAAATTTAAAAATTAAAAAGAGATCCTTTAGTGAAAACCATAATATGACACTATCAGACCAAAGAAAAGAAAAAATAAAGGACATATCTAAGGGTGAAAACCTCTTTGAGGCACCTGAATATGAAGGATTCAATATCCTCAACATTGCTCAAAACTAAGAGAGATCAATAGGATTGGTAGAAGACTCTGAGAAAATAAACATGGGAACATTAGATGTACCTAGAATCACCTTCTATGAATATTATTTAGACCTTGAGGAGAATAATAGCTTCACAACTTTCTTAAGAAATCGTAGATAAAATTTGCTTGGTCCTACACTAATATTCTTGGATTAGACCTCGCCTTGGTGGTTCATCACTTGACAATCTTTGTTGGAGAAAAATCAGTAAAATAAAAGCTTCGTAAGATGCATCTATAGATAGCACTTCTAGTTAAGGTCAAGCTATATAAACTCCTAGATGTTAGTTTCATCAAACTGGTTGATTATCCTAAGTGGGTGTCCAATCTCATACCTATTTCTAAGCCCACTAGGGATATAAGGATTTGCACTAATTTTAGAGATCTCAACAAGGCTTGTCCAAAGGATGACTTTCCCTTGCCGAATATAGATATGATAGTGGATTTAATAGCAGGTCACATAATTCTTTCCTTCATGGATGCTTTTTTAGGATATAATCAAATAAAAATAGCACTAGAAGAACGACATAAGATAAACATCACTCATCTCTGGGGAACTTATTGTTGGAATGTCATGCCATTTGAGCTTAAGAATATAGAAGCCACCTATTAGAGGGCAATGACCATTATATTTCATGATATGTTTCACATCACCATGGAGGACTATGTAGATGATCTTATAGAAAAATCCATAACAAGAAAAGGTCACTTGGATATCCTAGAATTCATATTTGACAGCCTAGAAAAGTATAGTCTACACCTTAATCTAAAGAAGTATGTTTTTGGCATCAAATCAAGAAAGCTCCTAGGATACATTATATCCCAAAGAGGTATAGAATTGGATCGGGCTAAGGTTAAGTCTATTTTGTAAATGCCTCCACCAAGGACTTTGAAACAAATGTGAATCCTTCAAGGTAAATTATAGTCCATCCAAAGATTCATACCCAGTTAGCTAATAAATTTCATCCTTTCATGCATCTACTCCATAAGGATTTTCCTTTAAATGGGAAGAGAAGAGTCAACAAGCATTCCAACAAATCAAAGATTATTTTGTGTAACCTCAAGTTTTGATGCCTCCTTTACCAAATAAACCAATGATCCTCTATATATCATCAACATCAATAGACCTAGGTGCCTTGTTAGCACAGCATGATGAGAATGGTAAAGAAAGAGTGGTGTACTATATCATTCATACACTAGTGGGCTATGAACTAAACTATATGCCTGTGGAGTGGGATTGTTTAGACATTTTCTTTGCATCATAGAAGCTTAGGAATTGCATGCTTAATCAATAGATTAAACTCATCTCTAAGGTGGACCCTTTAATAGACCAGATGGTGAAGTGGGCCATGATCCTTACCAAATTTGACATAGAATACATTGATAGAAAATAAATTAAGGGAAAAGTGATAGTAGACCAATTGGTTGAATCACCTCTTGATGACCATTGCCCTTTGATATCAAAATTCCTTGATGAAGGAATCCTTGTGGAAACTCAAGGAAGCTGATGGAAACTATATTTTGATGGTTCTCACACCCAACATGGATTAGGAGCTAACATTCTCTTTGTTACACCCCAAGGAGATAGTATACCAAAGCATATAGGACTACCTTATTGGAAAAACAAGAATAGACAACTGAGAGGGGGGGGCATGAATAAGTTGTCACAAAATTCAAAACTTATTCAACCTTATTAAACTTTGAACTCATATATGATAATTAAAAGTGAAACAATGAATCAACAACACATTAGAAACAAATGAACACCAAGATTTTATACATGGAAACCCTATTAGGGGAAAAACCACGATGGATGTTAGTCCACAAGATTATACCCTATTAAAAGTATAATGGAGAATGAATAAGGAATGCACATGCATTCGGGCACACTGCCTAGAGCTCATTGCTCAAAGGAAGGCTCACTACCTTATAGAAACATTAAGATTAAAACCATCTGAAGAATATGAATTGAGAAATTAGCTTCTTCAAAAGCCTGATTACAGTTCCAATTAGGCACATAAATACTTCTTCACACTTCGCTCAATCTTCTTCACACTCTGCTCTACACTCGAATGATCTGATCTTTATTCGTACATTTCACATACACACTTCATACACTCTTTTGACATACATATCCAAAATGAAGAAAAAAATCGCTCTTATATATCTGCTTCAAGGATTTACATCAACAACTTTATCAGCCAAAAATAAAAGAATAAAATACAAATTGTCATCCCAAATAATGAACAAATCTCAATGGGCACCAATCGAAGTTGGTCACCACATAATGAAGACCTAAATCAACATCCTCGAATGTGCCAAAAAATTTGAAATTAATTCACGAGGATCCACAACACGCTACAACCATCATGTCGGCCAAGAACATGAAAACCCGAACACACAACGGAAAAATCTTTGATCACGATCACACCGATCAACACAGATGTGCAACAAGGATAGGGCACAATCTAGAAATTTCCAAAAACATTGCAGGAGCATACACAACAACTAGAATTACCAGAATTTCATTCTCTTCTTCTAGAAACGTCAGCTATAGTAACAGAGTAACTATAGGAACACAAAAACACAGAACCTACACAAATCTTGATGCGCACGTTTGAAACTTTTGGAGTACAAACTAGATAGGCTTAGCAATAAACCTTTTAAAGTGCAACTTCTAAATGTCAACATACTGAGTTTTACACCATACTGAACTTCACAGCTTCATAGGCACCCTGTAACTATTTATTATAATTTTCTCAATATCCTCGACATATACAGTCTTCAAATCATCAAGTGCTAATAGTGTTGACATCAATGACAACCACAACACATGATGTGAAAAAATACCATCAACACAACTAGCACTTCTTCTCATAATGTTCTTCTCCCTCTTACAATACTCTTCTTTGCTCTTCTCCTCTAGGGTTTTTCACATTACACTTCTCCCCCTTTGACATCAATGGAAAAGGTACACAAGCTCTGAACCACATATCTGAATCATCTGACTACTCCCCCTGAGTAGCATCCACCACAACATCAATATGGAATAAGATATGATTATGAATTCACAGACTGACGCAAAGACTTTCATCTTTAGTTTTGATCAGCAGGGGAATCACCCCTAAATTTCCTCTAAGATACTCAAAAGTATCCTTAGGCAATGGCTTGGTAAAAACATCTACAATTTTCCCCTTAGTAGGTGCATACTCTAGTTTGACTTCTTTGTCACTCACTTTGTCTCTCAGGAAGTTATATTTGATAGATATGTGCTTTGTCTTTGAATGCAGCACCAGATTCTTAGAAATGTTTATGGCACTTGAATTATCATAAAATATAGAAATGGGCTCATCAAACTCAATTCTAATATCTTTCAACATCTACTTCATCCATATTATTTGAGTACAGTTGTTTGCAGCAACAATATACTCTGCCTTAGCAGTAGATAGTGAAATGGAATTCTTCTTTTTACTTAACCAAGATACCAACTTCTTCCCCAAGAATAATGTACCACCACTAGTAATTTTTCTATCATCCACATCTCCTGCCCAATCTACATTAGTAAAGGAGCTAAAGGTAAGATCATCATCTTTAGGATACCATAGACCAAAATCAACTGTCCCTTTCAAGTATCTGAAGATTCTTTTTACAACAGTCACATGAGATTCCTTCAAAGCAGCTTGATATCTAGCAACCATGCATACAACATTCATGATGTCTAGTCTTGTTTGAGTCAAATAAAGTAATCCACCTATCATTGACTTGTATCTTGTTTGATTTTCTTTAGGAGAATCATCATTCTATGTTAGTTTGCATCCTATTACCATGGGTGTACCAACTGGATTTGAGTCTTCCAAGCCAAAAAATTTCAGTAACTCTCTTACATATTGACTGAGATATAAAAATTCCATCATCTATCCAAGTGATTTGCAATCCTAAAAATAATTTCAGCTCTCCAATCATTGACATTTAAAGTTCACTTTTCATTTCAGTAGCAAACTTCATACGCAAGTCATCATCACTTTCAAAAATGATGTCATCAACAAAGACTTCAATAATCAACTCTTTATCCCAATCCATCTTGAAATACATATTACTGTCAATAGTACCTTTATTGAATCCAAGCTTCAACAAGTATTTATCCAATCTAGCATACCAAGATCTAGGGGCTTGCTTGAGTCCATATAATGCTTTCTTCAATCGACAAACCATGTTTTCCTTATCAGTCAGTTGAAATCCATCTGGTTGCTCAACATATACTTCTTCTAACTCACCATTTAGAAATTCTGACTTCACATCCATTTGATAGACTTTTTAATTCTTAAAAGCAACATAAGCAAGAAACAATCTTACAGCTTCAATTCTAGCAATAGGGGCAAAGGTTTCTTCAAAATCAATACCTTCCATCTACGAGTATCCTTTACATACCAGTCCTGATTTATTCTTGGCCACTTCACCTTGTTCATTCAACTTATTTTGAAAGACCCATTTGGTTCCAATCACATTTTTATTCTGAGGTCTAGGAAAAAGAATCCATGTATCATTTCTCTCTATCTGCATTAGTTCTTCCTTCATTGCTTCCATCCAATATTCATCTTTCCATGCTTCATTGACATTGTTGGGCTCAGTCTCGAAAATCAGACAATACTCTTCTGCAATTCTTCTTCTAGTCTGCACACCTCTGTTCTTATCTCCTATAATCTAACTTTCAGAATGATTTAGCTTTACATACCTTGGAACTTTAGGATTTTCTTGAACTTCTGGTTCTTCTATTCTTTCTTGTGTACTTCCACTAGTTTTTGCTTCTAGATTCTCTTGATTCACTAGAACAATTTGAAGTTGATTATGTGTCTAAACATTCTTTCCATTATCAACACCATCATGTTGGTCATCTGAGTCATATCCACGGTATCTGGATGGTCTAGCAGTGTCTTCATCAACTCTGACATTTGCAATTTCAACCATTTTCTTCAATCTTCTATTGTAGCATTGGTAGGCCTTGCTCTTAGTAGAGTAACTTGATGAGGTAAAAATAACCTCATCATAATAAAATCTGAAAAACTTACTTTTACAAACTCAATCCTAAGTTTGTGCCAATTTATTAAAATTTAGGAGAAATAATTTCTTATTTTAAAGGAAAATTATGCAAACTTTCTTTCTTATGATCAATTGAGGAAATTTGCCAATGCAGGTTTAATGGGTTGACTTGAGTGTTTTTGTAGGGAATAATCAATCATTTAGCAGCTGTTACAAATGTTGAACCAACACGTGCCTTAAGTGTGGTAAAGTGTAGATTCTACGAACCTGCTCCTGAATATTGGGATGATGAACTGAATATTTAGTTTTTGTTTCTTTAAATTCTATTATCAAAAACTTCATGGCTCGTCTCAAGCCTTTTATATGTTTATGAGCTTTAAAGACATGAAAGTTAGTTTAAGTTGTTGAAGACTTTTTCTATGGCTATCAATGCCATCTAGAATCTAGGATTTAGTTATAAGTCATCTATAAAAATGTAACTTCAAAGGAGATGAAAAAGACTGAATGGTAACGTTATGTTGTTTACATGGTTTCTAAATACTGATGAATGAGTTAGCTGATTTCTGTCAATTCATAAACTATTGAAATATGAATGATGATGACAATTTGTAATGGAAAGACTCCAGAACCTATAGTTTATGTGATTTGAGAATGAAGTGTTAACCCGTGAGCTGGCCACTCAAGGGAAGTTAGCTTAAATAGATAAGTATTTTACTGTTATGTTATTTTATTTGTTAAAAATAGATAATTGTTCAGTAGGAAGTAACTAAGTTTGTTGAGAATTGAGTCTGAAGTTCCGGAGCACCATTATTTTGGTTAGTGTGGGTTACTTTTCATAGTTGTTAGAATCTTTTACTATTTAAAAAGATGTTTCATAGTTTGTTCACTTATTTCTCTACTTCTGTAGAATATCAGTTGTTCAATTTGCTTGTTTCCATGCTTTCTAGTTTAGTTGTGATGCTTTCTAAATTAGTTATCTTATGATTTCTAGCTTAGTATTTCCAATATTCTTAGAACAAATTGTTTTCCAGCTAAGAAATTAAATGGCCTTAGATTAAAATTGATTTCAATAGTGTAAAGAAAAACAGAAAATGTAAAATGAGTTATCCAAATCATCTTCTTCTGCAAACTGCCTTGGACACTGCCCGGTCGACTAATTGAAATTCTATATTCTAAAGTAGGACCTAACGATAGCCTATCACTTTTTGGTGCCATTGTTGGGTAACTAAAATAGCCTTTGTGATTAAGTGTTACTAGGAGATGGCTTGAATACCAAGTTTTATACCAAAAATTTCTCCATCGGCTTCCTTCTCTGCATGGTCAAGAAAAGAGGCCCTCACAGATGATTTATACCAAAGACCCCCCCAAAATATGTACCAATCATACCAAGGGAGGACCAAGGCTCAAATGATAATACCCTTGAAGAATTATTCGAGCCTGTTCCACCAAAGGCTTTCCACTATTTTCCTGAACATCAACTGGTAGAACAACCAGTTGTAGAGGAAATTGTCTTAGAGGAACAAACTCCCCTAAACATCAGGCGAGACCGTAGGGCTGAATCGAATTGACATGATCTCAACCAAAATGAACCTCAGCCTCCTAGAATGTTTACCTATCCTATTACTTTGGATGCAGACGATGATATTGTAATGAAGAAAATCTCCACAGCCTTCCTTCTAACCTTCTGTGGCTTGTCCTTGGAAGACCCAAACCAATTTCTCTTTGAATTTAAAGTCCCATGTCAAAATTATGATTACAAGAATGACAACCAAAAGTTGAAGCTCTTCCCTTCGACTTTAAAGGATGCAACAATGCATTGGTTTATGGGATTGGGTTCTAGTAGTATAACATCTTGGGGGGAAATGGAGAATGTTTTGTTGCAAAAATACCAGAGTTACTGTAGGGTAAGTGATCATAAGGAAGAGCTATTTAAACTAAGACAAAACGAGGATTAAAGTTTAGAGGATTATCTTGATAGGTTCCTCTTCCTCTCTAAAAGATGTGGAGAAGCGGCCATTAGCACTGAGATTCTCAAAATAATTTTTCTTAAAGGTCTTGATGATGACGCTAGAAGAAATCTTGATTTGATGGGGAAAGGTGACATATCTTAACTAACCCTTGAGGAAATATGTGAGTTATGTCAGAATTTCTCCTGTACTCGAGGAGGAATCTGCAAAACTAATATTTTTAAAGGGTCTAATGAGATAGGTAAGCTCCATGAAGAAATAGAAAATCTGAAAACAAACATTCTCATTTATTTGAATACCACATTAGATGGTATACAAGCTAAAACTCACAACCCAGAGACCTTGTCAATATATTTTCCCAGGTGTCAAAATAAACACCTATTGCATGAGTGTCCTTTAGATAAAGTCAATGTTTGTCAACTTTGTGAGCAAAACCATCCTACAAATCAGTGTGAGTTTCTGTCTAATATTAAGAATACTAAGAAAAAAACCATTCAGGTTGAAGAAGAGATAAACGCCTTAAACGAATGTGAAGGTGGTAATTTCTCTTATGGAAAAAAGTCAATCCTGCATGGAGACCACAAAATAACTGGGTTCATAATCAATGGACTCCATCTTGGAATCAGTCTCCTCCACCGCAACCTAACTAGGGAACTCCTTATTGGGGATCCCCCTAATGGGAAAACCAAACATGGGGAAATCAGTAGTGGTCGAATCAACCACAACAACAATGGTACCAACAACATGCTGCCCCTCAATGGAATCAGGAACATAATCAGTTTTATACTGAACCCAGGAGGAATCAACAACAAAATGTGTTACCTCAATCTCAAAACCCTCCTCGGAATGAGTAGGTGAACCAACCTCAGCTTCCAGTGCAACCACTTTCCAACCCTAAGAATAATCTCCAGAATATGCCAGTCTATTCTACCGAACATGAAAATGTTATAGGGCTTAATGCAATACACTTCGGAAATGTATAGTTGCACTCTGGTCAAACTCTTCAACCTCCAACTATTGAAGAAATAGTGGAGGAACCTGAGCCTAAATGTCCAATCAAAGACACGTCGTCTAATCAGGATACCACTACCAAAGACAAAAAGCCTTTTTCAGTGGTAGTAGATGCTAACTTGTCTTAGGGGGAGGAAGGTTAGTCCTTGAGTCAACATAGGGAGGATCCCGTTTCAAAGGAGAACATGATGGCACCATATCCAGAACATTTAAATTCAAAAACTTCGAAAGTATCCATGGCTTCAGAAACTGTGTTAATTTAGGAGATTAAGCAACTGCAAATTGAAGTTCCTTTATTGCAAGCAATAAAGGAAATTCCTAAGTTAAACCAGTTAGTCAAACAACTATGTATTAAAATGCCAGGTAGGAAGCCAAAAAAGATAAATACCATTCATATTGATGGTTATTTAGCTGATTTTCTGTCTGGAAAGACTATTGCTCCAAAATAGGATGATCCAGGGAGTTCACTTATAACCATTACAATCAATGAGGTAGCAATACCAAACGCACTAGTGGACCTTGGAGCATCTATTAACGTGATGACTGTGGATGTAATGAAAAAATTAGGTCTAATTGATTTATGTCCTATAACAACAGTCTTACAAATGGAAAATAAGTCTATAGCCATCCCAAAGGGCGTCATTAAGAACATCCTCGTTAAAGTTGATGGATGGGAATATCCAATCGACTTCCAAGTAATCCAGTCACTTACACCCAAAGATAACTATCCAATAATTCTTGGGAGACCTTGGTTGGCCACAATTTATGCTAAGATTGATTGTAGGGAAGGGGGAATGACCATTTCGCATGGTCAAGATAGTAAACATTTATTCTTATATCCCCCTGCTAAGCAAACTGAGCATAAGAAGGTCTGGGTTGATGAACTAGAGGAATCCAATGGTCCTCATAGTTTGGCCTCTCTAGCCATGGTAGTAATTAAACAACACGGAGAAGAACTGAAGGAAGAGTTAGTAAATGACCTAGCACACCTTGCTATAACCCCGAATGAGGAAGAAAGGCTGGATGCTCCAAGAACTGTTTGGCAACCAATTGATATAAGTGGGATGGAGAAAATCTATGCTACAATGGGAATGCCTTGTCCCTTAGCTAACATGATCCCCATAACAAGTCATTTCTTTGAAGATATCACAAGGTTTCACCGACTTATACCTCATAGTTTTCCTCTCAATACCTTGTTGCGACCAATTTATACTGTCACTTCGGTCCATCTCGGAACAAAATCAATCATGCTCTTACTAGGAAAAAATTTGAACATCAATAGCTGGTTGACAGAAACACAAGAGGATAAACAGAAACACAAGAGGATAAGTTGTTCAATGTGTTGGTAAAAAGGTCTAAAGATTTTTCTTGGGATTGTATGGACATGAGGGGATTCACCCTAGTGTTTGTACTCATCACATTTATACCGAAATTAGTATAAGGCCTGTTTGCCAGCCTCAGAGGAGACTCAATCCTGCATTAAAGGATCTGGTCAAAATTGAGATTGAGAAACTCCTCTGTGCAGGATTTATTTATCCTATCTCTGATATTAAGTGGGTATCACCTATGGTGGTCGTGCCAAATAAAAATGGGAAGTGGAGAATTTGTGTAGACTATAGAGAACTCAACAAAGCCACTCATCAAGATTATTTTCCCCTACCATTTGTTGATCAGGTTTTGGACAACTTGGCTGGAAGGAAGTATTTCTCTTTTCTAGATGGATTCAGTGGTAACAACCAGATTCAGGTTGCTCTAGAAGACCAAGACAAGACCATGTTTACTTGCCCTTAGGGTACATTTGCATACAGAGTGCTTCCCTTTGGACTTTGTAATGCTCCAATGACTTTTCAAAGAGCCGTTCTTGCTATATTTGCTGCACTCATTAACGACTATGTAGAGGTCTATATGGACGACTTTACAGTCTATGGGTCAACTTATGATGAAGATCTTCAGAACCTAGATCGAGTTTTACAAGTTTGTGAGGAAAATAGACTATCCCTTAGCCATGAAAAATATTTAATAATGGTAGAACAAGGAATAGTCTTGGGTCATCATATTTCCTCTGAGGGAATAAAGGTCGACCCCAAGAAAATTGAATTCATCCGACAGTTGACTATCCCTCAAACACAAACAAATGTTCAAAGTTTTCTTGGACATGCTAGTTACTACAGAAGGTTCATAGAAAGCTTCTATAAAATTGCGGCTCCTATGTTCTTTCTTTTACATAAAGAAGTAGAGTTTGTTTGGACACCTAAGTGTCAACAATCATTTGAAATAATTAAAGAAAAGCTTGTCTCTGCTCTTGTACTGCGAGGGCCAAATTGGAGTCTTCCCTTCCATATCTATGCAGATGCTTTTGATGATGCTATTGGTGCAGTAATGGGACAAGAAAATGAGAATGGGGGTAAATATGCCATATATTTGATCAGTAAGAATCTTACATATGCGGAGAGAAACTATACAACAACCGAGAAAGAATTCCTGGTTGTTGTTCACGCCATTAAAAAATTTTGCCACTATATTACGAGATATAAGGTTACAGTTTATACAGACCATTCAGCTGTAAAATACCTAATGAACAAACCTATAGTCAATGGTTGAATTATGAGATGGTTATTACTCCTTTAGGAGATTAATGCTACAATTCTTGACAAACCAGGGAAATATAATGTAGTAGCATATTTTCTGTCATGAATCAAACATGAAGAGGGTGACAGTACTCCTGTATAGGATGAGTTCCCAAATGAAAATCTATTTGCAGTTTCTGTAAAATCACCCTAGTTCGCAGATATCACTAACTATTTAGCTGCTTCAGAGGTACCCCTAGGATTCACGACTAAGAAAAAGAAGTGACTTATCAGTGACAGTGCCCCATTCAAATGGATTAATGAAATTTTATTTCGTTGTGGACCTGATATGGTCTTAAGAAGATGTGTGAGAGCGGACGAAACCTATAGCATTCTAAGGGCCTATCACGATGATCCTTCGAGAGGGCACTACTTTGCGAAGAGAAATTCCCATAAAATCTTAGGCATCAGATACTATTGGACTTCAATGCATAAAGATATTAAGAACTGTGTTCATCATTGTGATGAATGTCAGAGAGTAGGAAGATGAACTGCTTCTTTGGAAATTCCTTTACTGCCACAGGTAGTGCTTGAACCATTCAAGAAATGGGGTTTAGATTTTATCAGACCCATAGATCCTTCCTCTCAAGGGAAAGAATACATATTGGTTTGCACCGATTACCTAACAAAATGGGCAGAAGTTCAAGCCTTACGAGTAGCTAGGGAAGAGCAAGTCGCGAACTTCCTTTATAATAAAATATTCCTTAGATTTGGAGCCCTTCAAACTATCGTTACTGACCAGGGACCCCAATTTATGTCCAAAGTGCTCTTGGAATTCACCAACCATTTTGAAGTAAGCCATAGAAAGTCATCACCTTACCACCCTCAAGCAAATGGCCAAGTGGAAGTAACTAATAGAGAACTTGAAAACATTTTAATAAAAATAGTTTCTTCAGGAAGAAAAGATTGGGCCAGGAAACTCCCTGAAGCTGTATGGGCATACAACACAACCTAGAAATCCACGACTGGATTCAGCCCCTATGAGCTCATTTTTGGAAAGAAACCTCTTCTTCCCATTGATTTTGAACTACAAACTCTAAGAATAGCTATGGAACTAGGTCTGGATTTAAAATGAGCCCAAGTTGAACAAGTTTTGCAACTAAGTGAATTGGATGAGCTTTGCCTAGACGTTGTTCATCAAACTAAACTAAATCAACATCAACAGAGGGTGTGGCACAAAAAACATATTAAGGAGAGGGAGTTTCATAATGGAGACTGGGCCCTGCTATCTGATTCAAGGTACAAATATCATAGAGGAAAGCTTAGGACTCATTGGTTGGGACCTTATGAGATTTCTAAAGTCTTTTTGAATGTAACTATTCAGTTGAAACCAATTGATTGTGACACACGAACCCTCTTAGTTAATGGTCATCGCTTATGTGTCTACCATAAGCCGATCAATAGGGAAGAATTCTCAAGAATGGTGGAAATGCAGGGCGAGGTCCAATGTGATCACTCTGCCAAGGTAGAGTCTATTTGGTAAAAATGTTGTTTAAAAAAAAATATATATATATATATATATATAAATAATTTCGAAAATATGTAATAAAAAGACATGTCTGCCAAGATATTTTTCTTCATTAATTTTTATTCTTTTGGACTTAGTTAATTTTTGTTCCATTTTGCAGGACTTCTTAAAAAGGAGGAAAATAACTTCTAGAGCACCCTCCAAAGATGCTCCGGAATGTTATAATCCTGATGCTCGATGCTCTAGAACCTGTACAAAAGTCATCATGTCAAAAAGGCATTCCTGCACTAAGGTTCAAAGCTCCCGAATTTCAAAATTCTTAAGTCTTGTCACTCCACCTTCATTTTGTTGCTGCTCCGACTGCATCTTTCGGCAATGCTCCGGAACCTTCATTTTATTCCTGCTTTGGCCGCATCTTTTGGCGATGCTCTAGAACCTTCATTCTATTGCTGCTTCAGCTGCATATTTTGGCGATGCTCTGAAACTTTCATTTTGTTGCTGCTTCGGCTGCATCTTTCGGCGATCCTCCATAACCTTCATTCCATTGCTGCTCTAGCTGCATCTTTTGGCGATGCTCTGGAACCTTCATTTCATTCCTTCTCTAGTTGCATCTTTCAACAATGCTCTGGAACATTCATTTCATTGCCATCCTAGTTGCATCTTTCACGGATGCTCTGGAACTTGTCCGCCTTCTCCGTCGTGAATACAAACCTCTTGCTTGCTCCAGAACTTATGCACTAGTTTTGAGCATGATGTCAATTGTGTACTCTAGAACTTGTTCATTTGTATTCCGCCACCTTTTTCATAAATTCAAAATTTCGCGATACTTCCACCATTATATATTGTACACTTGTCTTCCTATTTTGTTTTTTTTATCATAAATAAAGCCACCAAGTCCCGTAGTCCTCATTAATAGCTCCGTCATCCATAAAATTCTGCATTCACACTATAATAAATCCACTGTCACCTCAGCCAATACCTTCACGTCATCCTGTCAAATCTGTAAGGTACAAGATCTTCGAACGATCATAGAATGCAAGTAAATACTAATTTTCGCTTTAAGTAGGTAGTTATTTTTGAATAAAGAATAATTAATTGGCATGAACTTCACTCCCAATTTAGCAATTTGTGCCACTCGACGATCAACTACTTGTACGGAAAAGCCTTTCGCATGCCTCCATGCAGATTGAAAATCATTGCATAGTAAGCTGCAAACAAGACAAATAAGTGATTTCAGAGGCAACATTTTCAAAGGTGCAGTGTGAAAGCCTTGTGCCATGATTGAAATCTTTTGCAGAGTGGGAAATAAAATATGGGAGGTGGTAAAAAGAAGTCAAAGCCAGATTTAGCAGAAGTTTTTTTAGGGTTAAGCAATATCTCTAGACTGTTCAAAGAGGCAGGCTGGTTGGATTTTACTAGAAAATTCGAAGGATATGATGAAAAGCTGGTGACCTCGTTTGCTGAAAACTACTCAAATGGTGAAGTGGTACTTCATGGAATGCATTTCAAGGTGAGTCCGAAAATCATTTCCTGTTTATCTGGGTTAGAAAATTCAGGAATTAAGATAAAAGAAACCTCTTAGATAACATACCAAAAATTGTCTGAATTGTTTGTTAGAGAGGGAGACCCTCACCCAATGGTAGTAATTAGTACCAGAGGACAAAATAAGTGGTTCCAAAGAACCTCCATACTAGAGCCCTGGGGTACTGCCATTGCTCGAATCATAAAATATTTTACTTGTGAAGGTCAATTAACTGTTGTAGTAGGACTTGCTTTCCGCATGCTGATCCATTTGTGTCACGGGAAGGAGAACCCTACTCTTAGGCTTAATATGCCTGAATTTTTATATGACTCCCTAAACTCTTCCATAGAAAGATATAAAATAGGGTCAGGGCCACTGAAACACCATGGATTGATTCAATTGATTTGTAAATACCATTTTCACAAGAAATCCGAGGGTAAATGGGAGAATTTTTTGAAGAAAATTGAGAAGCCTCCAATTAAAAAGACAATAGAACCAAGAGAACCATCTCACAAAATTACTTCACCTTCTGGAGCAACTTCCCCTAAGGGCTCTCTAGCTCTGGAAGCTCCTAATCCCACCACCCCTAGTGAGGAAGTGCCAAACTCTTTGAATGATGAATTCAAAACCCCTGATATGCCAAAGCAAGTTGATCTTGTTTATTCTGATTTGAGTAATCCCAGAAGAAAAAGGAAAAATAGAACACCCATCACCTTCCAAGGTCTTCCTCCATTAAGAAGAAGTAAGCGCTTAGCCTCTGAATTCTTTGAAACCCCAATGCAAGTTATGGAGGGA
This sequence comes from Sequoiadendron giganteum, assembly GCA_007115665.2. Taxonomy (NCBI): domain Eukaryota; kingdom Viridiplantae; phylum Streptophyta; class Pinopsida; order Cupressales; family Cupressaceae; genus Sequoiadendron; species Sequoiadendron giganteum. The sequence continues at coordinate 361,596,864 of CM021108.1, read as the reverse complement.
AGTTCAAAAAAGAAAAAGCCCAAATGGCCATCTGAGCCTATAGAGATTTCAGAGCTTGCCAGTGAAGAAGAAATACCTCTAGAAAAAGAATATTCAGTTGAGGAGATTCCTTCCCACTCTGCATATGTGGAGGAGATCTTCACTGAAGAAATTCAGGAAAGAGAAAAGGAGGGAGATGATGGTATTCCAAGTAATTTTTCCCCTATTGTTAATAGAATTATTGAAACAGTTGAAACAAGTGATGCCACTGCAGAATTAGAAAAATCTAAAATAGAAATTGATGATCTACAAAAACAATTGTACAAAGGTAATGAGCTAATCAAATTGCAAAAAGAGGATACAACTATAATAAATAATACAAATGAAGAAATACAGGGTTTGAAGCTACAATTACAGGAAAAGGACACAATAATTTATAAGTTAAAAGAGAAAATACAAGAATTGAGTCAAAAGCATAAAACTTATAGTGTTGACATTACAAACAAGAATACATAAATTGAAAGAATAAAGAAAAAAATTGTGCTTATACTCACAGCCTTTGAAGAAGACAAAAAAACAAGAGCTAAAGAATTAAATGCTTCCATCAGCAGAGTTGTAGAGCTAGAACAAGACTTGGAGGAATGCATTGTGAAACCAAAGATGGTGTCAAAATAAATTCAAATAGAGCCGGTAGTAACTGATTGGTTCTAGATTTGCATTCCCCCACTACTAACGAAATGGATGGAAAAGTGTTATTTCCTAAGAAACGTTAAAACTGAGAATTATAGGCTAAAGAAAGAATTGGTACTCCTAAAGGAGTCATTTCATAGGGCATACAGAGGAAAACAGGATGCATGTCAACTTGTTGACTGTTTATTAAATTGTAGAAGGCCATCTAGATTGTACTCCATGTTTTTAAACAAATAGTGGATAAGATGGGAATTATTTAGAATCTACAATGATCAGCCTTATGAGCCCAATGATAAAGAATTTGTTAATATATTTGTAGATTCAACCCCTGAGGATCAAGATATGATTTGTGAATTATTTTTGCATAATTAATTATTAGAAAATCACACAAATTTCTTTATCAATTTGTTTGTTGGAGAGGTAGAATTAAGAGCCTTGTTGTCCACCATGAGAAACCAGATTCATTGGCAGGAGCATACAAAAGAGTTTGCATAGGTAAAAAAGACAGTGGGTCTTCAAATAAGGTCCCGAAATTCTAGGCCTGGTGGTTTCAAAGACACATTTTTGTCTCTCCTTGTTAATGAGAAGATGCAAGAAAGGTATGAAAACAACCTCAGGCTGTGTTATAATAATTTCATGGAGCATGGGCAGAAATTGATTGGAAAGGCATGGCATGCTTGTGAAGAAAGATTCACTCCACTACCTGCTTACCTCAAGAAAAGAGAGGGCATTTCCCCTCTTAATATCAGGTGGTATTTTAGAAGAGAAAATGCTTTAGTCAAAATCCTGAGAACTATTAGAACAAACTAGATGGGAATGAAATACAGGTCTCCTTTTCTACTTAATCCACCTCCTGCTTTCAATGTTTCAACTGATCAGAATGATAGAATTTTTAATGCATGGAGAGAGAGTGTGATATTCCACACAGGGTTCATCTATGAACCTGAAGCTTTTGAGGCAAAAAAAAGAGAGGTACATGATCTCAGTGCCCTATATGAGGAGTGGAATAAAACGCAGGGTAATAATTATGGAGAAGGAGGATTTCCCAGGAATTAGGTGGGGGTGGAAATGATGAGGTAAAAATAACCTCATCATAATAAAATCTGAAAAGCTTACTTTTACAAACTCAATCCTAAGTTTGTGCCAATTTATTAAACTTTAGGAGAAATAATTGCTTATTTTAAAGGAAAATTATGCAAACTTTCTTTCTTATGATCAATTGAGGAAATTTGCCAATGCAGGTTTAATGGGTTGACTTGAGTGTTTTTGTAGGGAATAATCGGTCATCTAGCAGGTGTTACAAATTTTGAACCAGCACATGCCTTAAGTGTGTTAAGGATAGATGCTATGAACCTGCCCCTGAATATCGGGATGATGAATCGAAGATTTAGTTTTTGTTTCTTTAAATTTTGTTATCAAAAACTTCATGGCTCGTCTCGAGCCTTCTATATGTTTATGAGCTTTAAAGAAATGAAAGTTAGTTTAAGTTGTTGAAGACTTTTTCAATGGCTATCCATGCCCTCTAGAATCTAGGATTTAGTTATAAGTCGTCTATAAAAATGTAACTTCAAAGGAGATGAAAAAGACTAAATGGTAACATTATGTTGTTTACATGGTTTCTAAATACTGATGAATGAGTTAGCTGATTTCTGTTGATTGATAAACTATTGAATTATGAATGATGATGACTGTTTGTAATGGAAAGACTCTAGAACCTATAGTTTATGTGATTTGAGAATGAAGTGTTAACCCACGAGCTAGCTAGCCACTTGAGGGAAGTTAGCTTAAATAGATAAGTATTTTACTGTTATGTTATTTTATTTGTTAAAAATAGATAACTGTTCTGTAGGAAGTAACTAAGTTTGTTGAGAATTGAGTCTGAAGTTCCGGAGCACCATTGTTTTAGTTAGTGTGGGTTAGTTTTGGTAGTTGTTAGAATCTTTTATTGTTTAAAAAGATGTTTCATAGTCTGTTCACTTATTTCTCTACTTCTGTAGTATATCAGTTGTTCAGTTTGCTTGTGTCCACGCTTTCTAAATTAGTTATCTTATGATTTCTAGCTTAGTATTTCCAATATTCTTAGAACAAATTGTTTTCCAGCTAAGAAGTTAAATGGACTTAGATTAAAATTGAATTCCATAGTTTAAAGAAAAACAGAAAATGTAAAATGAGTTATCCAAATCATCTTCTTCTACAAACTGCCTTGGACACTGCCTGGTCAACTAATTGACATTCTATATTCTAAAGTAGTAGGACCTAACGACAACCTATCATAACCCAGAAAGATTCCTTCATCACTTCTAGCATCAAACTTGCCAATATCTTCATTTCTACTGATATAAAATTTAATACCATATATTTTGAAATATTCAATAGTAGGCTTATGACCAAACCACAGCTCAAAAGGAGTCTTACCAAAATTACCATTGACATTTACCCAGTTGATAGTATACACGACAATGCTTACAACTTCTCTCTAGTAGGTATGAGGAAAATTTTCTTCCAACATCATAGTTCTAGCAGCATCTAGAATTGTTCTATTCTTTCTCTCAACAACTCCATTTTGTTGAGGGAGGAGAAGATAACTATCTTTTGATTCCATTCTCTTCATAGAAAGAATTGAACTCCCGAGAAGTGAATTCACCACCTCTATCTAACTTTAAGCATTTGATCTTTATACCTATCTCATTCTCTGCCATAGCTTTGAAACTTTTGAACTTATCCAATGCTTAATGTTTTTCTCTCAAGAAAGCAACCCATATCATCCTGGAGTAATCATCAATAAGCAACATAAAGTACCTTTCTCCTTGTAGACTTCTAAATCTAGAGGGACCACATAGATCAGTAAGCACTATCTCCAGTACTCCATTAGAATGATGCTATTTTCCCCAAAAATAAATTCTAGTCTGCTTACCCATTTGACATTCCTTGCATGTAGTGCTAGTAGGCTTCACTAGCTTAGGAAGATCTCTAACTGCTTGAGTGAAACTTACTTTGACAATGTTATCAAAATTCACATGACACAACCTCCTATTCCATAACCAACTTACATCAACTTGAAATATTAAACAACTTTCACTAGCAACACTCAAGTGGAAAATGTTACCTTTTGTCTTTGTACCTGAAGAAATTACATTTCTTGAGCTTCCAAGTATCCTGCACTTACCGTCCTTGAACTGAAGATTGTATCCCTTGTCTACCATCTATCCAACACTCAAAAATTTATGTTTTAATCCTTCAACATAAAGGACATCATTAGTATTATGTATACCACCAAAAGAAATAGTGCCTCTGCCATGAATCACACCAGAAGTGTTGTCTCCAAATCTTACAACACCACCATTATATTTTTCCAAGCTTATAAACTTGTTTTTGTCACCAGTCATATGATGTGAACATCCGTTTTCAATCACCCACTCATCTTTTTCTTCAACTTTGGTTGCAAGAGATTTCTCAACATTCACATTACTAGTAGATTCAGTGGACACTTGACCATTTTACTTGAGAGCAATAAATACCCATCTATCTTCATTTCCATTCTCCTTATCAGATTAATCATCAGGAACACCTTCTTCAGCATAACATTTCTTTTGAAATCTAGGCTTATCAGGTTTGAACCTAGGAGTTATTTTAGGACACCTTGATGCAAAATGGCCTATCTTACTGCAAGAGAAACATTTAATAGGTAATTTTACTTTGTACTTACCTTGACCTCTGGCTTCTCTTTTCACAATCAATGCTTCCAGCTCCTCTAACTCTCATTCTTCATCTTCAATCTGTTTCATCTGATCTTCATACTTGAATGTCTTTCTGGAACTTTCTCCCGGATCATATCTCTATTGACTTCTTCCGGATATAGTAGCCTTAAATGCAGATTCTATCTTAGGAGTAGATTCACTAAATTCGCTCAATTCAAAGGCAACAAGTTTTCCAATCAGCATGTCTCTTGTCACATTTTTTACTATCCTGAGCTCTTCAATAGCATGAGTTTTTGATTTGTAAGAAGTAGGCAACGATCTGAGAACTTTAGCCACAATATCTTCTTATTCCATGATTCCACCGACACATCTAATACCCATCACTAGTTCATTTACTTTCTGCATGAAAGAAATACTATTTTCATCTTCACTCATCTTCAAGTTTTCCCACTTGCCTTTTAGACTTTGTAGCTTAGCAACCTTCACTTGTGCATCTCCTTCATACAAAGTTTCTAGCTTCTTCTAGATCTCATATGTTGTTCTCATACCTATCACATTTGTCATCTCTGAATCTGTCAAAGCGCTCAACAATGCTTCTATAGAAATAATATTTGTTTTAGCTTCTTTGATCTCATCAAGAGTAGAGGGACCATTCTGAGGAATAAAATATATGTTCTTTGTAATCTTCCAGAAGGGTTCACCAATGCACTTCAAATGACACTCCATTCTAACCTTCCATAGAGAGTAGTTTGTTCCATCGAATCTAGGACTATCTGTCTTGTAAGATGCCATCTCAGATCACCTCGAGCTATTAAGATTCTTCATAGGAACTTGCTCTGATACCAATTGTTGGCAAAACATGAATAGCCAACTAAGAGGGGGGGTGAATCAGTTGCCACATAATTCAAAACTTATTCAACCTTATTAACCTTTGAACTCAAATATGATAATTAACAGTGAAAGCATGAATCAACAACACATCAGAAACACATGAACACCAAGATTTTATACATGGAAACCCTGTTAAGGGAAAAACCATGGTGGATGTTAGTTCACAAAATTATACCCTGTTAAAAGTATAATGAAGAATGAATAAGGAATGCACATGCATTCAGGCACACTACCTAGAGCTCACTGCTCAAAGGAAGGCTCATTGCCTTGCATAAACATTTAGATTAAAACCATCTGAAGAACATGAACTGAAAAATTAGCTTCTTCAAAAGCCTGATTACAGTTCCAGTTAGGCACATAAATACTTCTTCACACTCTTCTCTACACTCGAATGATCTAATCTTTATTCCCACATTTCGCATACACACTTCACACAGTCTTCTCACATACATCTCCAAAATGAAGAAAACAATCACTCTTATATATTCGCTTCAAGGATTTACATCAACAACTTTTTCGACCAAAAATAAAAGAATGAATTACAAAATGTCGGCCCAAATCATGAAAAAATTTCAAAGCGCACCAACTGAAGTTGGTCGCCACATAATGAAGACCTAAATCAAAATCCTCGAATGCGCCAAAATAATTGAAATTAATCCATGAGGATCCACAACACGCTACAACCATCATGTCGGCCAAGAACATGAAAACCTGAACACACAACGAAAAAATATTTGATCATGATCACACTGATCAACATAGACATACAACAAGAATAGGGCACAATCTAGAAACATCCACAAATATCACAAGAGCATACACAACAACTATAATTACTAGAATTTCATTCTCTTTTTCTAGAAACATCAGCTATAGTAACATAATAACTGTAGGAACATAGATACACATAACCTACACAAATATTTATGTGCACCTCTGAAACTTCTGAAGTACAAACTAAATAGGCTTAGCAACAAACCCTTTAAAGCACAACTTTTGAACATAAAAATACTAAGTTTTACACCATACTGAACTTCACAACTTCATAGGCACCCTACAACATGTTAATTATAATTTTCTCAATATCGTCGACATATAAAGTCTTGAAATCATCAAGTGTTAATAGTGTTGACATCAATGACAACCACATATCAACAATACAACCACAACATCCAACATACCTTTCATTGTACCAATAATACAACATATTATGAAGCATTGATAACTAGGTTGATAATGGAAGCTGAATAGAAGATCAAAGAACTACAAGTCTATGGAGATTCATACTAGAAATCAAACAAGTGAATGATGAGTACCAAAATAAGGAAGATAAATTGCTTCCTTACAAAAGAATGGTAGACAGTTCTAAAAAATACTTCTTAGTAATTCTCTTTGAGAAAATCTCAAGGATAAATCATTGAGTTGCTGATGCTATGGCTACTATCAATTCTCTTCTAGGCATTCCATAAAATAGTCCTATATATGAGTTTCTTGTGGAACAATTTCTTATACCCATATTCGATGTCCCAAAGTTGGAATTCGTGTGCGACATTGTTGGTCCCAACTCACCTTGGTATCATGAAATGAATGCCTATCTTCAACATGGAATAATACCTTTCAACCTTAATAGCACTCAAAAGTAAAACTTCATCCGTTGAACCTCATGCTTCACCATACTTGGTGATACTTGATACTGATGTAGTCTCAAATTAACATTGCATTCAGGCACATTGCTTAGAGCTCACTACAATGGTTGACAATGAAGAGTATCGAGTATATAGAATATAGGAGCTTGAGTTGTTAGATGAAAGGCATTTGAGCACTCTAAACCATCTCCAAATTTATCAAAATTTCCTTAAGTGTATTTACAATAAAATAATCATGAATAAAAGCTTATAGGTGGCTGATTTAGTCCTGAAAGAAAATCAAAATATTCAGCTAAATCAAGATGGAAAAGGAAAATTTGAACCAAACTGGTTAGGATCCTTTGTAATCACTATAAACTATGGCTCTGATGCTCACCAACTGGCAACATCTGAAGGAGAACCTTTGGAGGAACCTCTCAATAGTAGCTATCTTAAAAATTCTATACCTAGCCCATTAGAATATCCTAGCAGAAAAATAAAATTAAAAAAATCAAGAAAAGAGAGGAAAATATTAAAAAAAAATAGTAAAGATAAATAAATCACCCTTTAAGTGAAAACCACTTTTGTGGCACTTCTAGAATAGGTATTGTAGACACTTAAAAATGTCTTGAATGATACTATACACCTGAATCTAATATATTAACATCATTTCATCCTGAAATCCATCCTCTTTTCACTTGTTTGATTAAATTAGCCTGGCTATTTAGTTAAATACATTATTTTCATATATTAATTTGATTAATCTAATTAGCTTAATTCATATCCCTTTCATGCTAACCTTTCATTCTTTTAAATTGAATAAATCAATATATTTAATTTTAACACCCTAAGTCCTCTCATTTAAATTAAATAATCTTAATTATTTAATTAAATGTCATTTTGATCCCTTTTCATTAAATAAGTTAATTATTTAATGGATATCCTAAATTCCTCTTAATTGCATAATTGGAACTTTGTTCTAATTATCAAATTACTAATTAATTCTAACTCTCCCACTTGCAAGGGAATATTCCTTGAGAATATTCCTCCTTTACACATTCATCTAAAAAGGAATATTCTCATGGAATATTCCTCCCCTTTTCACATTAAAACTTTGTTTAATTTGCTAAATTCTAATTTTCCTCATCCTTGTGAATATTCTCCCTTTTCACTCATTCAAAAAAAGGAATATTCTTCTTTTTAACCAACTTTCAACAAACTTCTTGAGCAAGTTTTGAAAGTGTGCTTCTTTGCATGATTGTGAGCCCTTGATTAAATATCAAATTGCATTCTCAACCCTTTATGTGAATCCATGATTCATGCCCTCCATCTTCTTTCCATCCTCACCATTGATTGATTCTTTCTATCTTGACCCTCGGTTTCTCATTTTCTTTCCTATAAATAGATCACTATTTTGAGACAAATGGATCCATCATTTAATAGTAAACTTATGCTATTAAAATCACACTCATCTTGCACCCATATTTAGCATACATTTATCTTTTTAGTTTAAAATCTTGATCATAGTAGCTTAAAGAATCCATTAATGGCTTCTATTTTATCTTAGTTTGCATCGTTTTAGTTTACATTGTATCAATGGATTTCATCTTTGAACTTCAAGTCTATTTAGCATAGATTGCATCTATTGCACCAATCATCTTAGCATTTAGAACACATCACCATCATATTAAATTAGTTTTTATCATGTTTTGTTCATCTATTATCAGTTTTGTTCAATAAAACTAATTGAAACAAGCTCATTACCCAAGGGATTGGGAAAGGGTCTCCTTTCCACATTAATACAACACCACTCCCCCAATATGATGAGATTCAAGGTCATAGAATATTTTTTTATTAATCTTTCATGTTTTAGCATGTTAGTTTTAATGACTATGTCATTTTGTTGATTGTTGAATGTCTTATTAGGATTGATGGTTAGGGAATTAAATAGAGTTTTGATTTGTATGGATCTTGTCTATTTGATTTACGCTATGACACTGGTCACATTTTGGCACTAGAAGGAGGGGAGTACTAATTGAATCTGACAAATTTCATTTTAGATTCTTGTTTTTCTTGTGTTTGCAGATTCAATGACGCTATTGAAGATTCAATGATGCATCTCAGATGTGTCGCTATATAGAGACACACTTCAGTTCAATTTTAGCAATACATAATTAATTCATCGACGCATAATTAATTTGTCACCACATATTTTAAAATAACGACGCTATTGATGTCACTGTTTACTGCAGAGCGACGTGATCGATTTTTCAATATAGCGACACACTTCTGATATGGTGACACACTTGATGAAATTTAGCGATGAAATTGATTTTAGTGTAACTTTTTACTGGTAAACTAAACAAAAGCTGAATTTTAACATGTGCTTTAAATTTTTGATTCCACCTAATTTCTAATATGTCACTAACTTTTGGTTTTTGTTTTTGAGGCTAACTGGTTTTGTAAATTTGGGCAATAAAATTTGAAGTGAAGGAGCATATCATCATTTGACTATATATTGTAACAAGTGTTTTTTTACACTTATGGGGCAATTATAACCCATTTTATGATGCTCTACTTCAAATTTTAGGACTAACTAAATTTCCTTTTGGGTTTAGAATTAATGTTCAAAATTGGTTAAAATTCAACCCTCATATCCTCATTTTGCAATGTCAGTTTAAAATTGAACAAAACAATCCCAACACTTCAATTTGGTTCTTAAAATGAACTCATTATGCTCGTAAAGGTTTAAATGAACACGTTTTTTATTTTCTTGTGTGTGCTTATTGTGCGTATCCTCTCCCCTTGCTCTTTGTGTGATCTGGGGTGAAGAGAAAAACATAATTATACTTTTCTTCTTGGAAGCACCTATCCTCTCCCCTTGTGCCTTTTGGAAATATTGGGTGACGAAAAGAATTTTAAGCTTCACAATCTATGTTACCTTTAGAGGGCTTGCCTCCTAACTAGTGAGAGGGAACGACCCAAGTGGTGCTTTCATTTTAGTCTTCTATATAAATAATTTGGTGTGACTAAATTCATTAACCAAGCTGGTGTTGTTGTCCTATACCGACGGATGTCTCCCTTAGTATCCATGTGATACATCAAAACCATTAGATATTTCTAAGGGTTGGGTGGCCTCTTAATTGAGTGAATCACCACATGTATAGCACCGATTTATCCTAGATATGGTCATTAAAAAAATTATTTGTAGTGGCTAACCAGGTCCATTTTTGAAACATAATTTAAGGTAGTGCATTGGAATAGCACCATTCTAAGAAGTTACTTACCATGTTCGGTTTTTGGTTGTGGCAATAAAGCAAATAGGGAAGGGACTCTTTTGCTTGGTGTGTCAAGACATTACATTTCATTGACATAGCATATTTGTCCATTCCATATTCATGAATTAATCATCTCTTATGGGGATGATTGGTAAACCTACTAAGAAATACGTACCCACTTGAACTAGGATTGTAAATGCTTGTGAGTCAATTAAATACTTTTCTTGGTTCTAAAAATTGAAAACAAACATCAATTTTTCTCAAAATATCAAACCCTTTGGTTTAAGCATGGATACCCTTTGAAAATTCTTGATATTGGTGCTTGTCCTAAGGATTTTGATCCTTAGATACTTCTAACTATTTTGGCTTATATCACAATCCATACTTCCCAAAGTTAACATAGGCAACTACGACTCTAGCTTCATGATTTTCACATAATGGACCTTGTGAAATGAATGATGTTTTTGACATAGACATTTAGTTTGAAACTTAAGTAAGACAATTTTTTGTGGTAAAAAGAAATTCATTAACCAAGATAGACTCACAATTGAACCCCACACATGTGCTTATCTTTATAATAACCATTTGGCATTCGATTGCTCCAATTGAAGAACCAAACCTTATGTTAGCTATCATACAACCAAATTTTGAACTGATTGAAGGAGAGAAAACATTCATAATCAATAGTTTGAGGAGCTTTACATTTGAGACAAAAGAAACACCAATCTATTGGAGAAACACAACAAACATCCTACACAAACAAGAGTGAAAAGATGATATTTTGGTCGAAAGGCCTATATTACCACCTCCTGCATGGCAATAGATATCCTCTTTTCATGATCTTGTGCTTATATTCATGATATGCTACAATATCAAAGTCCTTAAACGAAGGTCCATATTCCACCATTTCAAACTTAGACATCATAGTTCAAATTTTAATAGAAAATGAGCCTTAAAAATTTATCATAACTAAGAAATATTGTTAAGAAATTTTTATTCTTGCCCTTTGCTAAACAAACCATATCTATATATCCAAATATTTTCTCTCATTTAAGTCAACATTGATCTTTTGGGTTTAAGTCACTTTAGAGCTATAGCATTTTTTTCACTATCTTGGTCTTGCAAAACAAAGGTTCACTCTAGGTTAACATCATTGAGTCAAAACCTTTCATCCATCCTTCATCGTATTTCACCTTTCACTTCACCAAACTTTTTAAACTTTTGAAACACATGAACACTTTGGACTTAGACATCTATCAATTTAAACCCTAACTTAGCTACTTTATGTGTGAAATGAATCCCTTTCCATGCATTTAGTTAAGTTAGTTATCACATCTTGGACTAGTTTATCTTGAAGGTCACAAGTCTACCTTAAAGATTTACAAATCCACTATCCATAAAAAATAATCAAACCTTTAAGTCAAAAGTGTTGTCCCAAAACGTTTGCAAAGATCACTACCCACATCCTTCATCCTTTTCATCTTCCATTTTCACCATTTCTCCAAAACAACTTAGAGCATCCCTTTTACCAAAATTTGAGTCAACTAGAGAGTTTAAACATTAAAAATATCAAAATAACTCTCCCATACGTGACCCACAATTTATGGTAATGACAAGATCACAACACAAGAGAATCATGGAACAAGCCAAAGTCAGATTCACCAAAAGTGATACCAATCCCTAAGAATTTGATCCAAGAAGCCATTCTAACCCCTCGCAACAACCTTAGACTCCATCAGGAACAATCCATTCGAGCTTACTAAAGAAGAAATTATTAAGTGCAAACAAGAATGTCAAGCCTTAGAAAAAGTGGATCCAATTTCCCCATCTTTTATTGTGCAACCCTTGACACAAGGCTTGGCTGCATCCACCATGCAATCAACTCCATCACTAGGGCCAAGTCAAACAAAAAATCCTAGTCTTACAATTAGTCTTTCTAAAGACTTTGGCCACACTCTTCTATTGGAAAGAAACACACTTGTGGGTACCCTAAAAACCAATCCTCCTCAAAATGCCACTTGGACACCAATATTTGGTGCTCCTCCAGCTCCCAAGAATCCCCTACATCCACATAAACCACTTACAATACATCACTCCACAATGGCCTAGACATTTCAAGCACAACCATCTTCATCCATCCCCATGAATACCACAAGTGTGCCAAACATTACGAAAAGTAGTGCGGACCAAGTATCTCAAGTAGACCAACAAGGGCAAGTTACAACCCTTACATAAAATCAACCCTTAATGCAACAAGGTACATCTTCATCTAATCACCCCATTGATACATCAAACCTATCGGTTGCCCAAAACATATCTATCCCATCCATCATCAACCCAAATCAAACCAATATGTTGAGCACAAACCCCATCAACCAAGGTAGTACCTTGGCCCCATCCCAAACACAAGGGAACCCCCAACACATCAGTCAAGGGAACCCTTTCAATCAATGGAATCAAGGTCCTAATGTGCCATCACCATCACAATACCAAATGGAACCATCATCTTCTTTACCCTTGGTCTTGAAAGTTAGGAAAATCAAACGGGACCTCAAATTTATATTCCTCCATCCGAATCCACCATTTTACAAGGAATGTTAAACTGAGGAAACCCCCAACCTCTTGTCATCAACCCACAACCCACTCAAACCATAAACACCCAAAACCCATCATAGATGTCCCGACAACAAAATGATCCTACATTACAAGTACATTCTCTAGCCTTGCAACAACTACAACAGGCATATTAGCAAGCCATACAACAACAACAAGCCCAACAACCAGCTTTAGCAACCCAACAACAGTAGAAAGTAACCCTAGTAGCACAACAACAACAAGAAGCCCAACAAGCAGCCTTAGTAACATGACAACAACATCAATCCCAACAAGAAGCCCTAGCAGCAGAACAACAACAAGCCCAACAAGTAGTCTTAGTAGCACAACAACATCAGGCCCATCAAGCAACCCTAGTACCACAACGAAAACAACAACAAGCCCAACAAGTAGCATTAGCAGCTCAGCAACAACAAGAAGCCCAACAAGCAGTCTTAGTAGCTCAACAACAATAGCAAGCCCAACAAGTAGCCTTGGTTGCACAACAACAAGATGAAAAAAAACAAGCCCAACAACATGCATTGCTTGCACAATAGTATGCCCAATAACAACAAGTGTTGGCACAAAAACAAAAAAGTTTGTACTACAATCCTCAACAAAACATCGTCAATCCAAATGCATTAGGAACATATACATTGCTACCACCTTCACCATCACAATACCCCATACCACCATACACACCTTACAACACCCCAAAATATCAAAATCCCACATACAATTCATTTGCTATCTCACAGTACACAACATATATTCCTCCACCAAACCCACAAGACGATGTGGCATCACAACTCAAGATGCTAACACAACAAATGTAGCACATTCAAATGGGTAAGAAAAATAAGCCCTATGCATAACATAACTTATGTCGATATCCATTCGATAGAAACATTACAATGGTACCTTTCCCTCCTAGTTTTGAGGTCCCAAAATTTGATAAATACAACGGAAGGGGAAATCCAATGGATCACATCAAAGAATTCAACATAATGTGTATGGAGATTGCTTATAATGAGTCCTACTTTATGTGCCTCTTTCCCTGAAGTTTGACCAGACCAGCCATTGATTGGTTTTCACAGTTACCTCCAAGTATCAAAAAATTCCAAGAAATCATCGATAAATTCATAGATCACTCCTTTAATCTTGACATGGACGTAACCTTAGAAGATTTGTACACTCTCAAGAAAAACAAAGGAGAAATTTTCACTAATTTCTTACAAAGATGGAGGAAAATAGCTAGTAAGAGAAAGTGGCCTATTCTCGATGAACAACAAGTGGGAATTATCATTGTGAATGTTGATCCATATCTACCCTTCCACTTTAAAATGCATTGCATCACCGCTTTTTATGAGCTTATCCCTAGGGCCCTCAACATCGAAAGAGCCCTAATCTCACATGGAATTATGCAAGCGTGTAGAGACAACCATCCATCAACCAGTTCAAATGATAAGCCCTGCATTTGGGATAAGATTAAGAATGTGATTAATAATGGCATTGTAGAAGCTAAAGTGGTCCTAAGTACTCCTAGGCAAAATACTAATCAACCAACCAAATTTCAACCAATTTTACGACAAACTACACCATCCTCACAAAATAATCAAATCAATAACATTGAAACTCAACAAAGATGAGCCCCCAAAAGGAATAACTATCCAAAATGCAAATACACACAGTTGGAAGAACCTATCAAAATAATCATGCAAAAATTGGTAGATTCAAACTTGATTACGCTTCCCAATTTCCAAAACTACCAAGAACCACAAGATAAACCACCTTGGTATAATGAAAAGGATCTTTGTGATTTTCACAAAATCAAAGGATACAAAACATCAAACTATATGAGATTGAAGAATGTCATCCAAGACCTTATAGAAAATGGAGACATATCTATTGAGGTATAACCAACTAACAAAGATCTTAAAATATAAAAAAACCCATTACCAAATCATGGCAAAGGAAGTGACAATGGAAAAGTGAAGGATTACACAAATGTGCAACATGTCTACTCCAATGTGGTCACCTCTTTTGATAATGTTGTAATAGTCATCACCATTCAAGGGCCTAGTATGGAGTGTGGAATCACCACATGACATGGCAAGGTTACCATCCAAGGAGATTCATCCCAACCTAGGGCACAACCTACATTTCCCACATCAAGCCCTAGCAAATAAAGTCTCCTAGATCAACTCAAGAAGAGCCCTATGTAGATTTCTATTTTGGAACTACTGAGGCTATCCCTCGCACATAGGGAAATCCTAGAGAAATATTTATCTACATCATCCATCCTTGAGGATATGGATACAAGTAGTTTCAAGCTATGGTAGGGCATACCACTATCCCTCATCTTCTCACCTTCTCGAAACAAAACCTACCATCACAACCATCTCATAACCGTGGTTTGCATCTTTAGGCCATTGTTCATAAGAACAAGGTTAAAAGAGTCTTAGTAGATGGAGGTACTAGTTTGAAATTTTTCATGATTCAGTTGGTCAAGAACTTGGGTTATTCAGAGGATGCTATTGAGAAAACAAAGAGTACAACCATCAAAGAATATGACGATCAAGAATAGGTATCGCAAGGCATCATCATGCTACCCATTCAAGTGGGACCTATCATTGCAAAGACTACATGCCAAGTGTTAGACCTTGATCTCCCCTAAAAAATCTACTTATTCAACCAAAGATTCATGCCCTAAAGTTGTAGCTTCAATCTACCACCAATGTGTAAAGTTTCCTTTTGAAGACAAAGAAGTTACTATCCATGGAGATCCTGAGCCTTTCTATTATTGCAAAAACCTTAAGTACAAGTTCTATAAGATCCCCCAAATACCAAAGAATGATGAAGGGCCTACACCCTCTACCTTATTTGTTGACCCATATACCCTTGTCTATGTTGCAAGTATGGATGTGTTTGGTGGTGTTGTCATTAATATTATCATTGATGTCAACACTGTATAGGTTGAGTATTTTCCAAGTTCTTTTGAGAAAATTTGAGAAATAATGAAAGTTGTGTTGAAGTGTGTTCTGAGCATGCTCCAATATTGTGGTCTGTATTTCTTCTATGTTGGTCCTATGCCTATGTGGATTTGTAGGCGTGTTCATAAGCTTAAATAGATCGTATATTTTGAGTTTCATCTTTTGGTTCGATGGAGAGTAAAAGTTATGTTCACCGATGTGTGAACTAGTTTGTCAAAGTTATCTAGTTGTGGGCTGGGAGAAAGTTTTTGGCTCTACAGTCTTTTGGTATTTGGTTTCAGATCTTGTGGATCTAGGAGATGAATCTTTTTTGATGGTTTCTGTGTTTTGACAAATTTTCTTGTGGTTTGGTGCTCTGGAAGACTTGCTCTAGAGCTCCTGTGTTTTGCTGGTTGTCCTGGTTTGACTGGTGAAGAGTTATCTACAAATAAAGTTTGGTGAAGTTGTTGTGGATGTATCTGAGTTGTTCTCAGAGATGGTAAAATAACTGGTGAAGCATTTTGAGCAATCCACGTGTGACTATCTTGCTAGAGATGCACATACTTCAAATATTATCAATGTTTTCATTAGGTTTGATCGACTTGGTGTTTACACATTACATTATGCTTTTGCATTGATTTGAGAAAGCATGTGCATGATCCAAGATGTTGTTCGGGTCCTAACTTAAATATGTAGTTGGTCCTCTCACATTCTTATCCACCACGGGAATGTTGAGTAGCTTACCATGTTTGAATTTTTAATTTGAAATTGTATAGCCGACCTTGGTAAATGTTTGTAAGGTTGAAGACGATATACAAGTGAATCAAGTTGTAGAAATTGATGATCCATCCATCATTTGATTTGAGCAAGAGAAGAGTGTGCGAACAAGTATGAAAAGTAGAGTATGGAAGTGCGAATTGTGGCAACATTAATTTATTGTATCTATAGTCTTCTGATCAAGTTGCGAAGTGTATGGAACTCCTAGTGGCAGATCTTTATCTATTTCTTTGTATTTTTCTATAGGCAGTGAGCCTCTCTTTCTGGATAGTGAGTCCTAAGGTAGTGAGCCCTTAATTTGGGTAGTGAGCCTTTGTATCTGGGCAGTGAGCCCTCTGGCAGTGAGCCTGTGTATTTGATATTACATTCTAATATATTGTGAATTAATACTCACCGTGTTTTTTCCCTTATTGGGTTTTCCATGTAAATATGGTGTCTCTAGTGTTGTGTTTCTGTTATTTTCATTTCATGTTCACACTTAATAACAAATTGAGGATAAAGTGGAGTTGATTAAGTTTAGAAGTAAAGAATTTGATACAACTGATTCACCCCCTTCTCAATTGTGTTGTGCATTCAACAATTGGTATCAGAGCTCTGGTTCCTCGGTGAAAAGCTTAACCACTTGAGGTAGATCAGATGGCACACAAGTTGTAGCTTCCTATTTTTGATGGAGCTAATTACAGTGACTAGAAAGAAAAGATGAGAAGTTATCTGATTTCAGTTAGTTTTAATACCTAGAAAGTTGTGGAGACAAAGTATGTGATTCCAGTAGATGGTCCTTCCTCTGCTGATGATTTTGTAGCTTTTGAAGAGAATGAAAGAGCAAGGTATGCTCTCTTTAATTATTTATCTAAAAATGAAAGAATGAAAATTATTTCTATGGCGACAACAAATTAAGTATGGAAAAAATTGAAAGACATTTATGAAGGGAATGAGAGAGTAAAGTTGTCGAGGACACTAACTGCTAAGCAAATATTTAAGAATCTAAGAATGGAAGATGCAAAATACATTGCAAGATATTATCAGAGAGTTGAAACTATAGCAACTAAAATTAAGAATCAAGGTGGTACCATGGAGGATGAAGATATAATTGAGAAGATCTTGATGACCTTACTAGAAAATTACAATGATAAATTATCTGCTCTTGAAGAATAGTATGATCCAAAGACATATACTAAGGAACATCTATTTGGTGTCTTGATTGCATTCGAGATAACAAAATTTGCAGGAGATAAGAAGAAGACTTAAACAACCTTTAAAGAAATGAATATAGGAGATGATGATGATGATGATACAGAAGATCTGGAAGCCAATTTCACAAGGAGATTAAAGAAAGGTACTGGTAAATACAAAGGTAGGTTTCCTTTTAAGTGTTTCAACTGTGGAAATATTGGTCATTATGCATCAAGATGTCCTAAAAAAGCTACACAAAAGAAGAATAAGGATGGTAAAAACAATAATTAAAGGGATAAGAAGGATAGGAAGTTCAATAAGTTGTATTATGTCAAAGAAGATGCAAGAATTTCTAATGATGAATCTAACCTTGAGGAAGATAAAGATGAATGCTTGTTTCTAACCCTGGAAAAGAAATGTGGAAGGGAATATGGTCTGGAGAACAAGAAGGATGAAGCATAAGGTACTCTGGTGACTACTTTTCATGCTAGATAGGATGAAGACTTTTAGGTAATTGACAGAAGTTGTTCAAATCATATGACTGGAGATAAGAGTAAGTTTACTAAACTTGAGAAGTATGATGGCAGTATAGTCATGTTTCAAGATGATTCTGGTGCTAAGATTGTTGGTAAAGGAACAATTAGCTTTGATGGAATACATAGTACTAATGATGTTTATTATGTAAAGGGTTTAATGCATAATGTCTTAAGTGTTGGACAAATATGCAGCAAAGGTTTTAAGCTTGTGCTTCAGGATAACACTTGTGAGATCAGAAAAGGATTTGAAACTATGGTTGCAACCGGAATAAGAACTCATGGAAACATCTATCAACTTAAAGGTGGTGATGGTCAATGTTTTGTTTGTCAAATTAATGAGAGTTGGCTCTAGTACTAGAGAATGGGACATGTGAATTTTGATAATTTGGTTAGGATCGGTTCTAGAGAAGTTGTGAGAGATCTACCTAGAATCAAAAAGCCCTCTAATTCAATCTGTAGAAGTTGTCAAATGGGAAAACACACAAGAACTAGTTTTAAAGGAAAAGATCAATCTTCTACCAGAATGCTTGAATTAATCCATACCGACCTTTGTGCTTCTACAAGAACAAGAAGCCTAAATGGTGATAGGTACTTTATGCTTTTAATTGATGATTACTCTAGGATGACATGGGTTACATTTCTTAGAGAGAAGGCTCAGGCTCTTGATAGATTCAAGGTGTTTAAGGAAAGAGTAGAAAATGAGGCAAACCTAAGAATTAAATGCTTAAGATATGATGAAGGTGGAGAGTTTACATCTGGTGAGTTCAATGAATTATGTGAAGAGAATGGCATAAAAAGACATTATTATGCTCCTAGAACCCCACAAAAAAATGGAGTTGTAGAGAGAAAGAACCAGACTATGCAAGAGGCCGCTAGAACCATGATGAAAGAATCAAATATTCCTGATGTGTATTGGAGAGAAGCTATTCACATTGTTGTTTACATCCTTAACAGAGTTCAAATCAGAGGTAACAACACTAAGAATCCTTATGAGTTATGGACTAGTAAGACTCCTACTATGAAATACTTTAAGGTATTTGGTAGTATATGTTACATTATAAGAGATGAAGAAAATCTTGTAAATTTTGATGCTAGATCTGATAAAGGAATATTTCTTGGATATTCTAACAACAAAAAGGCTTACAGATGTTTTAATAAGAGACTGAGAAAATCATTGAAAGTACTAATGTGAAGGTTGATGAAGCTATGTATAGACCAGTGGAAATAACTGAAGTTGGACCTGATGAGCCTATCTATGAGAAAGTACAAGATGAAGAAAAGGAAGAGAAAGAACAAAGTGAAGAAGAAGAAGAAATTTTGGAACTTGCACCCAAAACTCCTAAATATGTTTAGAGAAATCATCAAGAGGAATAGATAATTAGAGACAAAAGTGAAGGAGTGAAGACAAGAAGCAAAGTGGTTGAGGTAAACTTGTGTTTACTTTCTAAGATTGAACCTAAGACTGTGAATGAAGCATGTAATGATGAAAGATAGGTGAGAGCAATGAAAGAAGAACTACAACAGATAGAAAAGAATGAGACATGGGAATTAGTCCCTAGACCTGCAAACAAGAATGTAATTGGTTCAAAATGGGTATTCAAAAACAAATTGAATGAATATGGTGAAGTGGTTTGGAAAAAAGCAACAGTTTTATGTAAAGGATATTCATAGGTTGAAGGCATAGATTTTGAAGAAACTTTTGCACCTATAGCAAGAATGGAGGCTATTTAGGTGTTCTTGGAATTTTAAGCTCATAAAGAACTCAAAGTATATTAGATGGATGTCAAGTCTGTATTTCTGAATGGGGAACTGGAAGAAGAAGTATATATGGAGAAACTAAAAGGTTTTTCACTGTCAGACAAACTAGACATGGTTTGTAAGTTAAAGAAAGCATTATATGTACTAAAGCAAGCTCCCAGAGCTTGGTATGCTAGATTGGATAGATAATTGACAAAGCAGGGATTCAACAAAGGGTCCATAGACAACAACCTTTACTTCAAGGTTGAGAAAGACAAGATGTTGATAATTTTGGTATATGTTGATGAAATCATCTTTGGTGGAAATGAAGGTATGTGTAAGAATTTTTCTGAAGAGATACAAAAAGAATTTGAAATGTCTATGATTGGTGAACTGAATTTCTTCCTTGGAATTCATGTTAATCAAACTGACAAAGGGATATTCATTTCACAATCTAAGTATGTTAAGGAATTGTTAAAGAAGTTTAGAATGGATGACTCTAAATCGGTTTGTACTCCTATGGTAATGAGATGTAAGCTGACTAAGGATGATGAATCTGCTAAAGTTGATCAAAGCATGTACAGATCTATGATTGGTGGATTGTTGTATCTTATTGCTCCTAGACCAAACATTATGCATGTAGTATGTTTAGTTGCAAGACTTCAAGTAGAACTGAAAGAAGCACATGTTATAGCTATGAAAAGTATATTCCAATATCTTAAAGTAACTCTAGACTATGGGCTATGGTATCTGAAGGACAATGATTTCACTTTGAATGCCTATACTGATGCTAACTGGGTTGGATGTGTAGATGACCGAAAGAGTACAAGTGGAGGAGAATTCTTCCTTGGAGGAAGATTAGTTTCATGGTTGAGCAAGAAACATGATTTGGTTTCTTTATCCACTATAGAAGCATAGTATATTGTAATAGCATCTTGTAGATGAATCAAACCTTGATGGACATAGGTGTGGTGAGTGATGAAACTGCTTCTATCTTTTGTGACAATAAAAGTGATATAAACATTTCAAATAATCCAATGATGCATTCTAGAAAAAAACACATATCTATCAAGTATCACTTCTTGAGGGAGAAGGTATTGATGAATGAAGTTAGACTTGAATATGTACCTACCAAAGAACAAGTTATAGATAGATTCACTAAGGCCCTTCCAAAGGATACTTTTGAGTATCTCAGAGGGAAGTTAGGGGTTTCTACCCCTCCTTTGAACTAAGTACACATGGAGGTGCATCACTCCAGTGGACTCTCACTCTTTTTGTTCTATACTGATGATTGAGGTCTACTCCTCAAGGGGAGTAGGGAAGTGCATTGTTGCAGTATGTGATGTGGGTGTACTCCTTAGGGGGAGTGAACAGAGCTTTATATGGCCAGAATTTCCTTTGCATTGATGTCAAAGGGGGAGAGAGATCATGTGAAAATTTTATGCTTCACAGATTGTCGCTTCTGAGAATCATGTATACTGTCTTTGATGGGTTTTCACATCATGTGTTGCCATCAATTAAAAAGGGGGAGATTCTTGCAAGTATGGATGTGTTTGGTGGTGTTGTCATTAATATTTTCATTGATGTCAACACTATATAGGTTGAGTATTTGCCAAGTTCTTTTGAGAAAATTTGAGAAATAATGAAAGTTGTGTTGAAGTGTGTTATGAGCTTGCTCTAGTATTTTGGTCCACATTTCTTTTGTGTTGATCCTATACTTATGCAGATCTATATGCATGTTCATAAGCTTAAATAGATTGTATATTTCGAGTTTTAGCTTCTAGTTTGGAGAGTAAAAGTTATGTTCACCGATGTGTGAAATGGCTTGTCAGAGTTATTTGGTTGTGGACTAGGAGAAATGTTTTGGCTCTACAGTCTTCGCGTATTTGGTTTCAGATCTTGTGGATCTAGGAGATGACTATTTTTTATGGTTTTTGTGTTCTCACAAAGTTTCTTATGGTTTGGTGCTCTCGAAGACCTGGTCCAAAGCTCCCGTGTTTTGCTGGTTGGACTGGTGAAGATTTCTCTATGAATAAAGTTTGTTGAAGTTGGTGCAGATGTATCTGTGTTGTTCTTAGAGATGGTAAAATGACTGGTGAAGCATTTTGAGAAAGCATGTGCATGATCCAGGATGTTGTTTGGGTCCTAAATTAAATATGTAGTTGGTCCTCTCACATTATTATCCACTATGGGAATGTTGAGTAGCCGACCTTGTTTGAATTTGTAATTTGAAATTGTATAGCCAACCTTGGTAAATTTTTCTAAGGTTGAAGACAGTATAAAAGTGAATCAAGTTGTAGTGAATTGATGATCCATCCATCATTCGATTTGAGCAAGAGAAGAGTGTGTGAACAAGTGCAAAAAGAAAAGTTTGGAAGTGTGAATTGTGGTAACAATACTTTATTATATCTATAATCTTTTGATCAAGTTGTGAAGTGTGTGGAACTCCTAGTGGTGGATATTTATTTATTTCTTTTAGTTTTTATGTAGGAAGTGTGGCTCTCTTTCTAGACAATGAGTCCTATGGTAGTGAGCCCTTAATCTAGGTAGTGAGCCTTTGTATCTGGGTAGTGAACCCTCTGGAAGTGATCCTGTGTATTTGATATTGCATTCTACTATATTGTGAATTAATCCTCACCATGGTTTTTCCCTCATTGGGTTTTCCATGTAAATCTGGTGTCTCTAGTGTTGTGTTTCTATTATTTGCATTTCATGTTCACATTTAATAATAGATTGAGGACAAAGTGGAATTGATGAAGTTTAAAAGTAAAGAATTTGATACAACGAATTCACCCCCCCTCTCAGTTGTCTTGTGCATTTCAACAACATCTACCTCAGAAGCAATGACACCCATTGTATAGAATATTACTGACATCAAGGAAATTATCAAGGATGATGGTTATGGAGATCATAAACTAAAAAAGGACACTTTTATGTTGGGTGAGTTTCCCCTTTCCCCCAAATCTCATGGAAAACCCACACCTATGAACAAAGTGAAAGAAACATTAAAGTTTGCATCTACCACCTTAACCAAGTGGGGGGACTTGAACAAAGAGGATGTAAATGAGGAAGAAATATCTAAATTTCTATATCAAGATGACCAAACCATACCTGTTATACCTACGGAAGAGGATAACAAAGGTTTAAAGCTAATGAAGGGAATGGGGTACAACAAGAATGAGAAATTGGGGCAAAATGATAATGGTTTTCTAGAACCCATCATTCTTGAGAAACGTCCAATGAATCTCAGCCTAAGATGTACTACTAGCAAGGTTACCTTTATTGGAAAAGGCACTTATGATAAATGGGCCAAGGCTTGCTCTTGGTTAGACACATCACATGACACTACCCTAGATGACTTTCCTCTTGACGTCATTAACGTATTTGAGAATAACTCTCTCTTTATGATATCCACAACATCTTTCACCCCAAATGACCAAACCACTAAAATAAGCCTAGAATATCCTCAACTCATCGATTAGGACCAATGAGGACCACCAATTCTAGATTTATTAAAAAATGGTGAAGAAATCTCATAATTCATGGGACTCCATGACAACATACCATATGGGGATCACAAAACATGATTTAATATGGAACTAGACACATAGGCGTACTAAGGGGAGATGATTGAATCCTTCAGTCACAAAATTGATGACATACAAATAAATGCAAATCTTTAAGTAAAAACCACACTGTGGCTCTTTTTGATCCTAAAATAGTAAAAAGAAAGGATACATTCGAGGGTGAAAAACTATCAAAGGCGCCCAAGGATGAGGGATTCAATCTCCTCCTTAGTGAAATGCATCTTGATAAATTAGCAATGCCAGTAGAGAAGGCCACCCCAGTGAATGTAGGAACATAAGAAACTCCTAAGATCACCTTTTATACCAAATCCTTATTAGATGAAGAACAAAAAAACCTAGGAGTGTTCCTGAAAGAAAGAAAAGAAAACTTTGCATGGTCATACACAGATATGCTAGGGCTTGATCCAAAAGTAGTGGTACATCACTTAGCGATCTTCCCTGAAACCAAACCAGTGAAACAAAAATTGTAGAAGATGCACCCTCAAATAGCCTTACTGGTTAAGCTAGAGTTACAAAAGCTCCTTGACATTGAATTTATCCAACCAATTGAGTATCTTGAGTGGGTTTCCAACTTGGTACTAGTATCTAAACCCATTGGGGGCATCAAAATATGCACAAATTTTAGAGACTTGAACAAGGAATGTCCAAAGAATGATTTCCCCCTTCCCAACATCGACATCATTTTTTATTTAACTACTGGTCATGAAATGCTATCACTCATGGATGGATTCTTCTAATATAGCCAAATCATGATCGCCAAGGAGGATCAACATAAAATAGCATTCACTTGTCCATGGGGAACATACTAATGGAACATGATGTTGTTTGGGTTGAAGGAAACAGGAGCAACCTATCAAAGAGAAATGACCTTGATATTTCATGATATGATACATAAAATAGTTGAATATTATGTGGATGATATTTTAGCCAAATCAAAGAAAAGAAGTAAGCACATAGAGGTACTAGGACCCATCTTTGATAGACTTGAAGAGTATAGGGTATGGTTGAGTCCAAAAAGGTGTGTCTTTGGGGTTACATCAGGAAAACTTATTGGCTAAAATGTGTCACAAAGAGGGATAGAAATAGATCCAAAAAAAGTAAAGGAAATATTAGACATGGAACCTCGACAAACACTAAAATAGATGAGAGGGCTACAAGGAAGGTTGCAATCCATTAGAAGGTTCATAGCATAATTA
The DNA here is from genome assembly GCA_007115665.2 of Sequoiadendron giganteum. NCBI lineage: Eukaryota > Viridiplantae > Streptophyta > Pinopsida > Cupressales > Cupressaceae > Sequoiadendron > Sequoiadendron giganteum. The sequence goes on along the minus strand of CM021108.1, from coordinate 361,572,133 downwards.
TCAGACAAGATCCAACCTTTTTCACACCTTCTCCATAAGGGAATAATGTACAAGTGGGATGAGAAGTGTGATAAAGACTTCCAATAGATCAAGGACTAACTATTAACACCTCCAGTGCTCATGCCACTGATACCAAACAAGCCATTGATCCTATATATCTCAACAATATTAGCAACACTAGGTGCTCTTCTAACACAACATGATGAAAATAGAAAAGAAAGAGCCATCTATTACATCAGAAAGACCTTGGTAGGATATGAAATGAATTACTCATCCATTGAGAAAGCATGCTTAGCAATGGTTTTTTCTTCATAAAATTTCATACATTACATGTTGTCATATCAAATCAAGCTTATTTCCAAGATCGGCCCCTTGAAATATCTACTATCTAATGAAACTCTCACTGGGTGAATGGCCAAATGAGTAATGATATAAATTGAATTTGACATAGAGTATGTGGAGTGCAAGGAAATCAAATGAAAAGTAATCATAGACCAACTAACAGATGTACCTATCTATGTAGAGAATCCCTTGATATCTGAATTTCCTGATGAATCAATATTTCTTGTCAATATAGAAAACCAATGGAAAATATACTTTGATGGATCATTTACCAAACATAGATCAAGAGAAGGTATCCTATTTATCACCCCTCTAGGTGATTGCATTCCAAAGTCATACCAACAATCATTTCCCTGTACTAGTAATATTGCTAAGTATGAAGCTTTAATCACAGATCTAAGGATAGTAGTCCAATGAAAATACAAGAGTTGAAAGCCTATGGGGACTCATAGCTTGTTATCAACCAATTCAATGATGAATACCAAACCAAGGATGATAAACTCATTGCTTATAAGAAGATGGTAGAAAGTCTCAATGACCTTTTCATTGATATAACTTTTGAGAAGATTCCTCACATGAAGAATCATGCAACAGATGCCATGGCAACAATTGGATCATTATTAGACATGCCACGCAATGTCCTTCAATGTGAATTCTTGGTTGAACAACTTCTCATACCAACTTTCAAAATCCCAGAATCTGAATTTGCATGTGTAATTATTGGTCTTGGTTCCCTGTGGTATCATGATATATTCACCTACCTTAGTAGAGGAATCCTCCCATCTGATATCACCTCCAACCTTAAAAAGAACTTTGTTAAAAAGGCATCTCGATTCGTGATCCTAGGTGATACCTTATACCACTATAGCATTGAAGGGAAATTACTACGATGTATCAACTAAGAGGAAGCCTTGACCTCCTTAACTGAATTACATGAAGGAATTTGTGGTTCCCATTCTAGTGGTATGACTTTAGCTAAGAAACTGTTGAGGATGAGGTATTACTGGCCAACCATGGAAAGAGAAGCCCATCACTATGTGCATAAGTGTGTTCAATGTCAATAGCATGGAGATCTTATTCATGCTCTAGCTCAAGAGTTGTAAAAAATGGTCACAACTTGGCCATTCTCATAGTGGGGGCTTGACCTCATAGGAAAAATTTCTCCCACCTCATCTAATAGCCATAAATTCATCCTCACGGCTATTGAGTACTTTACCAAGTGGTTCAAAGCTATTCTTGTGACCTACATAATGGGGAAGTAAATTTCTAAATCTATCCTGAATTACCTTATCCACCGTTATGGTGTTCTACAAGCCCTTATCTCTGATAACAACACACCCTTCAAGAATCAAGATGCGAAAGAGCTATGTCAAAGATTCAACATCTAGAATTGATTCTCTGCCCCTTACTACCCCTAGGGAAATTGTCAAGTTGAGGCTATGAACAAGACCATTCTAAAAATATTGAATAAAATGGTCAATGAAGCTAGCCATGACTGGAATCTATAGTGAAATCCCAACCTATGGGCCTATCGAACCAGTATCCACATGCCTATAGGTACAACTCCTTTCTCCTCGGTCTATGTATCATAAACCATCCTACCTATTGAGGTTGAGCTTCCCTCATTGTGAGTGTCATTACAGAAGTTGATCATTGATGAAGAGTATAGGGTATCTCAAATGAATGAGTTAGAATTCCTAGATGAGCATCATCTTAATGCTCTTAATCATTTGCAAGCATACCAAAACTGAATGAAACAAAGTTATAACAAGAAGATCAAGAGTCGATCCTTTCAGGTGGGGGATCTTGTACTTAAGTAGAATCAAAAGAATGTTCCAGATAAGGATAGTAAAGGAAAGTTTGAGCCTAACTGGTTAGGACCATTTGTTGTCATAGTAAGCTATGGATCAGGAGCATACTGATTATCAATGCTTCAAGGAAAACCCTTTCAAGAGCCAATCAATAGTTTGCATCTTAAAAAAATTTATGCCTAGGCTTGATGGGTGTGAATCTCAAAAAATCAAAAAATGATCAAAAATCCAAAAAACAGAAAAAGGATTAAAAAAAGTAAAGAAAAAAATTATCCTCTAGTGAAAACCACTTTAGTGGCACTTTGGGAAAGTGCCTTGGTGAAAACCTGGCAAGCAGGTTCCTTGCGTGAATAAAGCATCTTCATCTATCCTTGGCTCTTTTAGCTTGTCGTCATTTGCATCACATTCATCCATCACATCATTCATCCTATTTATTCCATCATCCATTTGTGTCTGAGTCATAGCTTCATATTATGAAGTACCATATTCCTCTTAGTACTACTTGGCATATTCCAAAGGTCACTTTGTCCTACCTATATCAAGGTAGTCTATCACATCACACTAGGGACAATTTTTTATGCATCAGATTATATTCTTGTATGTCTTAAACTTATTTGAACATCACATTGAAAATAGCAAAAACATTCATAAAATATCATCAAAATCCAAAATCATTCAAAATCTTATATAGCCTAAAATCTAAAAACATCAAAATCCTATATAGCTAAAATCTGAAAAACATTTGGAAAATTGTAAAGTCAAAATCCAAAACATCCAAAACACATCCAAATCCCTAAACAGGTCAAAACATCAAAAATACAAAATAGAACCATGTCAAACTATGTTGTCTCTGAGCTTAAACATAGGCAAGGCCATCATTGATGTGCCCTCGAGACACCCTAGGTCAGTCCTTTAGTAATCCATCATGATAAATTGGCAACCCATCAACTATTTAGTTTTCATCTTCAATAAGTCAAGTCATTCAAACTATGTGGTCTCTACGTGTATAACGTAGGCAAGGCTTATCTTTGATAAGCCCCCAAGGCCCCTAGGATAGTCTTTTAGGTTAGGTTCTTAGTCAAAATCTTAGAAAATCCCAAAACATTTGAAAACTTAGAAAAAACACAAAAACATTAAAAAATTGAAAAACCCCAAAATATTTGAAAACTTCAAAAAACCAAAAACATTTTGAAATTGAAAACCCTAAACAGCCTCAAATAATCGAAAACCAAAAAATTCACAAACTTTCAAAAAGACCAAAAACAGCATCAAAACATTTCAAAGTACCAAAAACATTGAAATATTCTAGAAAATTGCAAAACCATCCATCCCATTTCACTTTCACCCACAATAAAATTCATCCATAAGAAATCAATCGTCACACTCACCCTTTGGTAACACAAGCGGAAAACAAGTACAACAATTAGCAAAATTAGAATCTTTAAACACAAAAATCAAACTCTTGATCATTATCAAACATGTCAATCGAACCTTATATCAATAGCCTTTCAAACAACCTATCAACCCGCCAACATCTGATAACATGTCTTAGGATGTATCCTTCCTACAATGGGCATTATCATTGGCAATCACTTTGGATATTTATCCTAAACAAAACACACCCTTTGGCACGAGATATAGATAACATTGATTGTTTGTTTTTGATCTTTTCTTATGATTTATCCTATTGACCCATTCAGAGGACCTCTTGATGATGCCCATCAAAATGATTTAGAGAGAAAGGAATGAGGCATCAATCATTATCTTTTTTTGTTGTGCTTGTGGGATATTCTTGTAAAATAATCTTTGCGCATACTTGCTTAGTTGTGTTTAGGGAGGTTGTTTTGAATAGATTGTTGACTATTGCATATGCTTTGGTCTAAGATATTCTAAACTTCTAAACTACATTCCAACGAGGTTTCCATATATCAAGGTATGAACAAGGATTATCCTATCTATTTGTAGGGTCAAAGTCCATTGCACTAGATACAACACCATCCTGGTTCTCAATACCATGATGCATCGTGTCTATGTGTTATATAAAAAATAAGGAATGATGGAAAGTCCCAATCCCGAATAAGAGAAAAATCATTCATCTCATCACCATAATCTAATAAAGTCTCGATGACTCATGGACTTGTTGGACTTCTGAATCAATCTCGAAATCAATAGTTAATCCATCCATATTATTCTTCTTATTCTTCTATCCTTACTAGATTTTTTATCTAAGTATCGACTTTGTGTGATATATAAAAATATACATGAGGCAACCCATGGTCGATGACTGTCTATACATCATCAAATATGTCTACATTAGACATCTGATTTTTCTAGTCATCTTTGATTTGAACCTATATTACATATTTTTCAAGAGATCAACCCAAAATTAAAAATTTCCACTCGATCTCTCGAGGGGGCAGGGACCAGTTTAATTCCTTCTGCTGGGGCAACAATGGGGCATCCTAAAAAATAAAATAAAAATAATTTTTTGATATGAGCAACAATTTCAATCTAAAAAGTGTTAGTCTTTGAACCAATGTATCATGTACCTCACTTCAAAGAGGGGAAAAATGTAGGCACTTAAAAATATCTTGAATGATACTATATACCTGAATCTGATATATTAACATCATTTCATCCTAAAATCCATCCTCTTTTTTCTTGTTTGATTAAATTAGCCTAGCTATTTAGTTAAATACATCATTTTAATCTATTAATCTAATTAATCTAATTAGGTTAATTCCTATCCCTTTCATGCTAACCTTTCATCCTATTAAATTGAATAAATCAATATAGTTAATTTTAACACCCTAAGTCCTCTCATTTAAATTAAATAATTTTAATTATTTAATTAAATGTCATTTTGATCCCTTTTCATTAGATAAGCTAATTATTTAATAGATATCCTAAATTCCTCTTAATGCATAATTCAAACTTTGTTTTAATTATTAAATTACTAATTAATTCTAACTCTCCCACTTGCAAGGGAATATTCCTTGAGAATATTCCTCCTTTGCACATTCCTCCAAAAGGGAATATTCTCATAGAATATTCCTCCCCTTTGCACATTAAAACTTTGTTTAATTTGCTAAATTCTAATTTTCCTCATCTATGAGAATATTCTTTAAGAATATTCTTCCTTTTCACTCATTCAAAAAAGGGAATATTCTTCTTTTTAACCAACTTTCAACAAACTTCTTGAGCAAGTTTTGAAAGTGTTCTTTGCATGATTGTGAGCCCTTGATTAAATATCAACTTGCATTCTCAACCCTTGACAGGAATCCATGATCCATGCATCCATCTTCTTTCCATTTTGACAATTGATTGATTCTTTCAATCTTGACCATCAGTTTCTCATTTGCTCTCCTATAAATAGATCAATATTTGTAGACAAATGGATCCATCTTTTAATAGTAAACTTAAGTTATTAAAATCACACTCATCTTGCACCCATATTTAGCATACATCTATCTTTTTAGTTTAAAATCTTGATTATAGTATCTTAAAGCATCCATTAATGACTTTTATTTTATCTTAGTTTGCATCATTTTAGTTTAAATTGTATCAATGGCTTTCCTCTTTGAACTTGAACTCCATTTAGCATAGATTACATCTATTGCACGAATCATCTTAGCATTTAGAACGCATCACCATCATATTAAATTAGTTTTTATCATGTTTTGTTCATCTATTATCAGTTTATTAGTTTTGTTCAATAAAACTTATTGAAAAAAGCTCATTATCCAAGGGATTTGGAAAGGGTCACCATTCCACATCAATGCGACACCACTCTCCCAATAGGATGAGATTCAAGGCCATAGAATAGTTGTTTATTAAGATTTCATGTTTTAGCATGTTAGTTTTAATGGTTGCTTCATTTTTTTGATTATTGAATATCTTATTGGGATTGATGTTTAAGGAATTAAATAGAGTTTTAATCTGTATGGATATGGTCTATTTGGTTTACACTATGATATTCCTCATAGGCACTGTTGAAACAGAATTTTGCATGTAGTAGCAATCTTATGGGAAACCTAGCTATTGGGGGACATGGTGCGCTAGCTAAGTGACCTTCGGGATTTTATCGAAGCCGACTCTTCACTTAGTGGTTTGAGGAAAAAGATAAGGAGAATAACATGAATGTAAAGCTTACACTACAGGTGATGCGCCAAAGTCTTAGATGAATTTTACCAGAGCACAGTGCATAATGCAAAGGCCCGAACCATTAAATTGCTATTAATTAAGATAAATTTTCTCAAAAGCACTTGTCATTCAACACCATCCTTCTATATGTATAATGTAATTGAATATAACTTCACTTTAACACAGAAGAGTCAAAGAAACATGATCTATATTTATATTAGCTATGAAAGATTACAAAAACTGAAGAACAGGCATTTATACAAAAATAAAGACAATAACACAGGTCAATAGTACCAGCGAACAATTGAAAACAGAAAGGCTGAGTCTATTTGGCACAGTCCAAAGTCTTTGAATTGAAAGTAACTATTACACAAAGCTTAATCCTCAGTGCTTAAGAGATTTCTTAAACTTCATCAACAACCTAATAAAAGAAAAACTAGGCCCCATAAATAGGCCATCCCACCACCTGAAAATGCATCATGGAAGAGCAGACCATGCGTGGCAATCTTCAGCCCAGATGATCCGAGCCGCCATAGCAAACATCTATCGATCAGCAACACGCCAATGAAGCCATGATCCGAAATGGAAAACCATGCAGCAACAGAAGAAGACATGTAGCAGAGGGAAGCACAAAAGATCCATCGACATTCCCAAGGTAACTAGCTCATGAAAAAGAAATGCCACGTGTCATCCAGATGAAGCTCGACAGAAAGCAGCAAGAACACCCAGTAGAAAACCGCGGGAGGGAGCCACGTGTAGAGCTCCAAGAAAAAGCAAAGAATGAGGCGGAAAGCAACGGATGAAGGTGGGTCCGGCTTGGAAGAGTAGCCAGCTCGAGCCACGCAGCAAGCAAAAGGAGACTGCTAAAAAGCAAAACAAAGCTAAAGCAAAAAGCTTTGTGAGGTAGCCACGTGGCGAGCTCCAAAGATAGTGAGCATACAAAAATATGGCGTAGCCGCAAGGAAAAGAAAACGGCCAAGGCATGGGCGATTTTTTATTGAACAGTCTGGTGACTCATAGGGGCTTTTCACTTTGTGGAAAGGAGAACCCTAGAAACCTTTGGCTTGGCAACACAATGCTCACAACTTTGAGAGGGTGACCTGCTAATTGCTCCATATTTCCTCTGATGGTGCAGAGAGAGTTCACAGGTGCTTGTGAGCCAGTCAGAGATCGATGATTGCTTTGAAGGGAAATCTGCCTAATACTTTTATTTCCAATTCCAATTGGAAGAAAAGTTGTGCCAGTTGATGTATGATCGCCTTGATCTCTTCAGCAGTCGAAGATTGGTCAAAGGTCTAGAAGACAGAAGGTCCTGCTTCTTCTCTTTGATCATTTCAATAATATGCTCCACTCCTGCTATTGCTTGGTCTACAATGAAAGGCAAGGGGAGATCTCTTTGAGTCAAACGGGAAAACTCTGCTCGCATGTCGCTTGTGATCTGGTTCAACTAAGCTCTATAATCTACCACTTGTTGAACAACCTCATGCATCGAAATGAGGCTACTTGCACCCAAAGCTGTCGTCATTCGGTCGTTGATGCCCACACTACTCAATGCTTCATCTAAAGTGGTGTATAACTTATCCAATAATATCCTAGCCTTGGGAACCTTGTCAAAGGTTAACTCCTGAACCTGTTGTATCGATTCACTCATTGTTCTGCAGAGGCTAGCCACTTGTGCCATAAAGTTTAAAGTGGGCTGTAGGGTAAGGCACAAAGCTTTTACCTTATCCTAGTATGATGCATGTAGCCCCTTGGCAATTTCCAAGGAACTCATCCGAGGCGTAATGGGTTGGGTTCTTAGGGTAGCCAACTTTGCTTCTTTGCTACTTAAACCTACCACTTCTTCCACCAAGCTTTTATCCAATGCAGACATCTGCTTCTTTAGGGCAAGAACTTCCTTTTCCCTCTCTGCCAAGGCCGATTCGGCCTGCTTAGCCTTTTGAACCTCCAACTCTAGGTTGGCATTCACTTTAGTAATCTCAGCAGTTGTATTCTGTTGGAGCTCCCTCATGCCTTCAATTGGTAGGTCGGACTCAACGCGGAGCTCTTTTTCCTTTGCCTAGAACTTTTCTTCACTTGTTCGGAGCAGTTCAAGTTGCTTCTCAAGAGCCGGAATAACCTCTTCCCCCAAATTTTGTAACTCTTTGATTTTATTTTCGAAGGTACCCCTCTCCTTCTCCAACCGACCTATTTAGTTCTTTTGGGTTTTGAATTTTTTCACCCAGATGTCAACCTTCTTTTTCAACTCCACAATTAGATCATCTTTCTTCCTGTCCTACCGGCTGAGCTTGAGGAAATCAGTAGTCACTATCTTTTGAGTCTCCTTCATGAGTTCAACTTTTTCTTGTGGTCGGGCCTGTCACAAGTCTAACCCTACAACATTCACAGAATAGTCATTGGGCTACATCTTGCTTATTGCCCTGATCACATTAGGGGTGATCTTCGCGAACATCAAGGAGTTCTGGGCTTCATTGAAAATAGTTTGCAAGTGGGGCTCTGCCTGCCTAGTCACATTCTTCGCTCTTTGCTTGCTGATCTTGTTGGCACGGGAACTTTTATTTGCATCAACCTATGAGAAATATTCTTGGGTCGGGATACCCAGTCCACCAACAAAAGGATACTCCTGAGGGATAGCCAGTGGGAAAGATAGTGTAGTTGATGCATCAAAGGTTTTGTTGGGTCACATTATAATAGCCGGGGAGAAAGGCAAGATAAATTGGCCACTCGAAGGGGATGAAAATGAAGTGACGGAGTAGGGAAAAATTGGAGATGCACCAATTGCAGGGCTGGGCCTTGGGGATAAAAATTGTTGACCCATGAGCCCGGTACTGACACGGAATTGCGTTCTGAGTAAAATAGTAAAAATGGAGGACACAGGAGGGAAAACGGGAGGAGCAAGACCAGAATGACCGGAAAATCCAGGAGCTAAGAAAGCTGATGCGGATGAGGCAACAGGGGTAGACTGCGGTGGGACCAAAGACATAGAGAAGAGAGAAGAGGTTGGAAAGCTTACCTGATGTTCTAGTGGAGCCGCAGATTTCTCGAACGCCTTCATTGTTGGTTGCTTCTCCTCCACACCGACCTTTTTGGTACGTTTTCGCTTCTCCCTCGGTACATCATTGAGGTCAAGAATGACCCGATTCTTACTACTAGTGGTCCTTGTCCGCTTTCATTTTAGCTTAGAAGAGGCGGCTGGCATGGATGCCAGCACACATGGCTCTTCCTCTTGCACAGGCTGCTTACCAGTGTTTCCTTCAATTACTGGATTCTTGGCGACAACGGGGGGAATCTGAGTTACTTCCTCCTCAAATTCTGTAGCAGCCTCCTTTTCTCCATATTCTTGCACGGACGTTGAACGGTTCAGAGAATACTCAACATCCGGATGCTCATTTTCCTAGATATCATCAAAATTCTCATCGAGGGCGACTTCATTGTATAACCTACCAGATGCTAGAATCTCCTGTTGGTATATCCAGAAAGCTTGCATCTTGTTGGGTTCCCAATTGAGCTTCTTCAATTGGGTAACCAAAGGGGGGCTGATTGCAAACTTTGGGTTGACCCTCCCTATGATGTGATAAAAATTTAGCCAGGGTGGTCGACCATCCACTATAGGCAAATATTCAAGGCCTACATATCTACTTAGGTTTGCTTCCTCGGGATCCCTCTGGAGGTCCCAGAATGGCTGAGGTGAGTGCGCGATCTTGATGCCAATGTCTAACAAATTATTTTTAGGGTTGTAATTCCAGGGATCATCTATCAGTACCAAACCGAGATGACCCAATTTTGAAAGTAGAGTCACCGAGGTATCAAGCTGCTGGGTCCTCTTCTTTGCCAGTGACACTGAACCAAACATAATTGGCAATAGTAAATAGGAGGTGTGGTTTTTTCCTCCCCAATAATCATCATCAAGGGTGCATAGCTATCTCATTGCCTCCAGGGTCAGCACTCTATCGGAGAGGAAATGGGGAAGCCGAAAAGGCTCCCGGATGAAACCCGGCAAACGGAGCATAGTGAAATCCGTGCCGAAGAACCAGTCACAAGGTGGTACTAACTTCCCAAGCCAGGATCTCTAGCGGGGTGAAATGCATTCAGTCATATTTATACCAGCTTTACCAAAAGCCCTCATAGTCGGGGCTATGAACGCATCCGAGAACGCATAATAATCAAAGGTTTTTGACATGACAAGAGTCCATGTCAAAACCGGCTTCCTCAAGCCATTCTCATCAAAAACAGACAGGGGCAAAAACATTGAAAAGTAATCCAGATTTTGGTGCAAAATTAAATAGGCCAGGAAAGATGAATACTTGAACCTAGAGCCGACCCCAAATTCCTTTAACTGTAGCTGGATGCCATCGCTAATAATCTTTCCAAAATAAAAAGTGGGTCCTCACAATTTTTCCTTAACATAAAGTAGAGGGACATTTGAAACTGAAGGACCTCTGCGTTAGAGTCCAAACCGCACACCATTGCCAGTATAGAAACGATAGATTGTACCACACCTCTCAAAGCTTTCAAACTGAAAGGGAATTTAGGCAGGGCTGAACTGCTCGGATGTTGAAACTCGGAGCGATAAAATTGTGGCCCAAATTGGAACTCTCCCCACTTTTGCTGCATTCTTTCCATGTCAAAATCTTCAACCTCCTTACCCAAAGGAAATGGAATGCATAGCATATCCTGAATAGCCACGGGGCTAATGACTACCCAGAAATCCTTGCTGTTGATAACCCCAATGCTTGGGTCGAACTGTGCCGCGCATGCTGCTACAATTTTTGGGCAAGGGTGCACCAAAGGAACCATGTACTGTGCAAGCCCATAGTACCATAGCCATTTGGAAAATTGGTCCATTGTATTCTTCATCCTTTCGCATGCAGCTTCCCGAAGGCTCTTAGGATTGCTCGACATCTCGGGGTCAAAGACATTGTCCCAATCCTCCAAAACCACTGCCTAGTCCCTGTGAGGAACCGTGCTCAACAACCTCTGGTTCACTGGGTGAGTGAAAGGATAGTTAGGCTTTGTAGGTATGCCTGGAGTGGTATAAGACTCTCCATCATAAAGCTACACGTAGGGCGCATTCTTCATCTGTTCACTTAGAGCTACTTGAACTGAAGTCTGTGTAGGGCTTTCTGCAATTTCAGCCATTTTGTCTCCATAAGGGTCTCTATGCAAATCCTTTGGCAAATAACTTAGCTTCTTTTCAAACTTCTCTCTTCTTATGAATGCCTTAATTGCTTAATTCTTTGGTGAATTTTGCAATAAATGTGTTTCCTTGCATGCCATAACTTGTCTTTTCAACTTTTTCGGGAATGGTGGCTGAAAAAGGTACGTGCCAGCCATTTATGCCAAGTTGTTACTATGCATTATCAGCTTTACTCGTGCGAAAAGATCGCCAACCAGCCGAACTGCCTAAAAATTAAAAGGCAATCTTTCACGTGTGATGGAAACGAATCCTTGTCATGGAAAATGAACCTAGGCAAACCTCACGATCATTTCTCTGCAGGCTATTTATTTTGATTGACATTAATGCTCGTACAGGGCGCATTGCCCAATCGAGTCTTTCTCAATAACTTCATTCGATTCGGATGAGATGGTGGCACTTTGTATTACTGATAATTGGCCAATCTATTTACGATGTGGTAGCTTGGCGAAGCAAGTTGCAAGCTGATCCTGCACCTCTCTGTCAGTTCGCACGCTGCGACACAGAAAACCAATGCGAAGTGACCCACTCCGCGAAATTGTTAATCATGATTTTTGTAGCAAACACAGCTTAGCCAGCCTATAAATTAGCCCCTTGTGTAACATTGCGAATCACAATATCGACTGGCCTTTCAATTTAACAATCTCTTGCTAGATAGTATTTTTAATCTCTTAGCCTAGAAAACAGAAATCATGGAAACATCAGTGAGGCTCACTTGCAGAAAGACCCAGGCAGCATTTCTTGGCAAGATTACTTGTAGATGCTTGAAGCGTATGAAAGGTGCAAAAAACTAGTTGTACATGAAAGCCATCAAATGGGTCATCGGGAAGCACTGCGTGCGTTATGAAGAGCAATATCGGGTGAACACTAGCGTCTGCTCTCACTTTGTCACCTCACTGTTGGACATCAGCATCAACAAACATAAAATTATAAAACTGATGAAGCCGGTGTTCCCTGCATGCTACCTCGAAGGTTTGGAGTAGATTGTGCATGCAGCCCAATTGTGTCGAGGCATTCCTTCGGTCCGGAACATTCGCCTGCAGCAGCTGCATGGAGGCATCATCCCAACCAGGCCCTTTCTGTTTGGCTTCGAGCTGGAAACCCATGAAGAGCACCGCGCCAAGGTCCGCAAAGGCTACCATTTTCTGATGCGTATTCATTATCTTGAGCCTTTCTCTAGTTTTCAATGGTACAAAAACTTTGAGAGAATGGTATTTCCAGAGCCTGAGCTGCTTGCTGCTATGATCACCGGTCCTTCTCACTAGTGTTCTACAGAGAAAAATGTTTTACCAATTTTGCTTCTTTCTGCTTACAAGTCCCGTGCCTTAGCAGACATATGTAAATGTTAACCCAAGGCCTTTCGGCCCCACTATATTGTAAATTTTCGACCTTAATGAATATAATCCACTATGCTTCTTTTGTCAACACTTGATTCATTTATAACTTTCTTTCAATTGCTTACACCATCGCTGCATTATTTCAATCCTGTGCCGAGAAGACCCAAAACCTAAAGCGACAAAGAGTAATTACATATATACAAATGTACAAAATTAACCCATATACAAAATTAATAGAACCTTTTAAGATGTATTCCATTAACTGGAATACTTAGAGCATTGTCTTCCATATCTTCTAACTCAAAAGAGTTAAACTGTTTGCACTGGTAGATCTTGAATGGCCCTTCCCAGAGGCTATCAAATTTGCTATGCTGTCTGGGTTTTGTTCTGCATTCATTGAATTTGAGAACCAAATCTCCACATTGCAGTCCCTGATCTAAAGCCCTTTTGTCGAACCATTTCTTCATTACCTGTTGGCGACTATTCATTGCTTCCAGGGAGTGTTCTCTTTTCTCCTGCACCTCAACCAACTCAGAAAACCTTACTTCCATCGCTCCATTTTGTTCAACTTCTAGAGACTTAAGCAATTGTAGGGCGGGAATTTATGTGGCAATAGGCAGCAATGCCTCCTTTCCATATACGGAGATGTTTTCAATACCTACTTAGGCGTTATTCAATCTGCCCAGAGTGCTGTCTAGAGGTTCTTATGCCATTCTTTTTGATGTTCCGAGCCTATCCGTTTGATCAACCAGATGAGGTTCTTATTAGTGGACTCTGCGAGACCATTTTCTTGGGGATAATAGTTAGAGGAGGTCTTCAAGAACACCCCGTATTCTAGAGTGAACTGACTCATTTTCGAGTTGAGAAAAGCTTTGGCATTGTCAGAGATAATTATCTTAGGCGGGCCAAATCTGGCTACCAGTTCTTCTAGGAAATTAACAATCTCTGATTCAGTTGCATTTTTTAACAGCACTGCTTCTGCCCACCTGGTAAAATAGTCGATTGCTGTTAATATCCACTTATGTCCTGCTGAGGAAAGAGGGTTGATCATCCCGATGAAGTCTAAACCCCATTGAGTAAAAGGTTCCTCTATCACTATGGGCCTTAAAGGCATAGCAGCATTCCTTCTCTTTCCAACATTGAACTGGCATTCTTTGCAAGACCTAATTAAGGAAAATGCATCATTAAAAAAATTTGGCCAATAATAACTGGCACATATGATTTTAATTGCCGTGGTTCTTGTGGAAAAATGTCCTCCGACAGGGCTATTATGATATTGATCTAATATCCTCTGGGCCTGTTGCTCGTTGACACATCTCAGCACCATGCTGTTGAAATTTTTTTTAAACAGGACACCCTCCAAAAGGACAAAATTGCCATTCTGTAGGCGATAGAAATGCCTTTTAAAAGATGGGAGGTCTGTCGGATACTTTCTTGTCTGCATAAAATTTATCCTATCATCAAGCCAGTTACTCTGGGGATTCTCTTTGTTTATTAACACAGATTCTGGAGCATCACACTTTGCCGCTGTTTCACTATTTTCGGTGATATACTCACAAAGTCTTTTCCCCTTGATAGTCCTAACAGGTCTGACCTCAATGTCATATTCTAGGATCTTAGTGATCTAGTTAGCTCTCTTTTCCGTGATTTCCCCTTCCATGATATATTCTCGCACACTTAGATGTGGAACACATACAATCACCTTATTATATGATATCAGATGCTGGAACTTCTTAAGCCCTTTAACAATGGCGAAGACTTGTTTCTCTACAAAGTTATACTTTACTTCATATTCTTTTAAAGTTCAGGAATAAAAGGCAACAGGGGACTCCCTTGCATCTTTATCATCTTTCTACATAAGCACTATAGCAATACTACTACCACCACCAAAAACATACATGATAAAATCTTTTCACAGGTCCAAATTAACTAGGACAGGAGCGAAAGAAATAGCCTTTTTTACAAGTTTGAAAGCTCTTCTAGCTTCCCTCGTCCATTTGAAAAATTGATCTTTCTTAAGCATTAAAGTAATTGGATGAACAATGCCTGCAACGTCCGCAATAAAACGGCTAATAAAATTAACCTTTCTCGGAAAAGACTGCTCACCTTTTTTGTTGATTGGCAACTGGAGCTCCCCAATCGCATCGACTCTTTCTGGATCAATAGCAATGCCCTCCTTAGAGATGACATATCCCAATAGTTTCCCTTGGGGAACTCCAAACATGCACTTCTTCGGATTCAGGGAGATTTTGAATTCCTGGCATTTCTGGAAGACAAGCTCCAGATGATCAAAATGATCATCAACAAATTTTGAGAATACGGTTAGGTCATCCAAGTAGATGAGTATTGTCTTGTGGATCAAATCCTTAAAAGCAATGTCCATAGCTCGCTGAAATGTGGCTCTGGCATTTGAGAGCCCAAAAGGCATTTTGGCATCAGCATACATTCCCCACTTCATGGTGAATGCTATTTTGTATTGGTCTTCTTCCTTTACCTATATCTGGTTATATCCTGAAAAACCATCCAGCATCGAAAACATTTCGGAACCAGCTACAGTCTAAAGAATTACCTCCATTGAAGGTAGGGGGTAGTGATCCTTTAAGGATGCCTTATTTAGGTCGTGGAAGTCTATGCACAAGCGTATATCTCCATTTTTCTTTTGAACTAGCACCAGATTAGACACCCAAGTGTTGTGTTTGATCGGAAACACTATCCGGGATGCGATCAATTTGTTCAGCTCTTGTGACATTAGGGACTCTATTTTTGGATTCACAAGCCTCTACTTTTGATGGACTAGCTTTTCCCCCTCCGTCAGCTCAATAGTATGCTCAATGATCCTAGGATCATACACTTTTAAATCATCATATGACCAGGCAACTACGCTTGGATATTCTTTGCAGAAATGTCTTAATCTATCTTTATTCTTTTTCGACACTTCCTTTCCAACTTTGAGCTTTCTATCTTCTCCGACATGCAGATCGGTATAATCACCTTTGTCAGCCACGAGCTTCCTTTTATCTCTTGTTGCATCACCAAAATCAAAAAGACTTTCTAGAGTGACTAGACCCCTCAGAAGTTTGTTAGATTTTAGCTAAATAATTTGATCTCTGTAAGCCTCGGCGATCTTCGGCTGCAACTGATCGGTGAACTCTCTGAATGACTGAAGGAATGATGCAAAATGAGCATCACTATCAAATACTTTCCAATCTTGATTGTTATCTGGGACAGCGGGTCTTATAATTACCTTCACAACATGCCTATTTTTTAATAGGTCCAACACCGGCTCGAACTGAGCTCCAATAGCTGCCATCTTGTCAGCTTCGGCGTTTGTTTCTCTTGGAATTGCCTGAATGTTGAATGCCTCGAAACTGTCAATCAGATCCCAGACTCTATGCCCGTAAAATCGCATGCGGATATTTTTCGCAGCTGAAGTTCTGCGGACCTAATTAACTACCAGCTTAGAATCTCCATAGACACTTATTTGCTTTGCACCCATTTGCTCTGCAAGGCTTAAACCATGGATGACCCCTTCATATTCAGCTTCATTGTTGGAACATGGAAACTGGAAGCGGTAAGACCTCAACGTCTTTTCATCAGTTGGGGATATCAAATAAATTCCTGCTCCGGCTCCTACTTTACATTGAGCTCCATCGAAGTATAACATCCATATTTCCAGAGACTCTTCACCTTTAGGTTCTTTAGTAACTTTAGGCATGATTTTCCCTTCTTCATGTATTACATAGGTTCCGAGGCCAGTTGCATGATAATTTCTGAAAGGATCTGTATCAATAAACTCTTCCAACAGCTTCTCTTCATCTTGTGTTCGGGAGCTAGTAGCCTCCTCATCTTCAAGGGACTCTACATTGCGCCTCTCTTCCTGAGAAATAGAAGTGTGTGCTGCTTCAAAATTTAGTAGAGCTTCATCGACAACTTGTGCAGAATGCAAGTTTTTCGACAATAACTTAATCTAAGCCCCGTGCTTCATCCACTGAATCAAGTGGGACCAGTCTAAAGCCAGATATCCTCCTACGTTTGCAATGAACTCTTGGGATAAGCAGATCCCAAACAAGGGAGGGATGTCGATAAGTACAGTATCCTGATTTATAGTGATACTAGGGTAGGCAAACAGGGTCATAGGTAATCCCTTGATTATCCCAATAGTATCAACCTTGTTTCCATCAAGCTGCATGACTCCTTTATTTAGTGGCTCATACTTTAGTCCCAAAGCATTAGTGACTTGCTTTGGCATGATAGTGGTGCTAGCACCAGAGTCAATCATATAGTTAAGTAGTAATGTTTCACCAACAATCAGTGTTAGAAAGAAAGGCCTAGGCTTAGGCTTACCTCCCTTTTCAGATTCTAGCTTCTCTTCATGCGGAATTGTCAGCACCTTGTCCAGTTCGGGTTTGGATACCTTCTCTTCATAGGATTGAGAAGAAATCTTCGCATCTTCTTCACCCGATAACACCTTTTGTAGCAACACCTTCTACTCTAGAATAGCCAAGACATCCCGCAAGGAAGCGTTGGCAGATGACTTTTTTAGTTGTTCCACTATGTTGAATTATGCTCGGGACTGGTGAATTATAGTGGTTTGCTCCTTTAGTTTGACAGTTGATACGGGTCTGATGGCCGATGTGTCTGATTGTTTAACCGTGGCGGGGATGACTGTAGGAGTTATGACCTTCAGAAGAAGTGGCTTCGAAGGGCCAGGAATAGCCGCTTCAGACTGTGGTGGGATGGGCAATGGGCCCACTGCAGGACCAGGCACTGGTGGTGCTGATGCTTGATTAGATGAGTTTGCAAACTCTTCGGTGAATCTTCGCTTTGAACGTGTATTGTAATCTGATTGCACTCGAGGTACTTTATCCATAGGGATGTCATTTGGAAATGCTGACTCTTCTCCCTCCATCCAAGAAAAGAGACCCTAGACAGGAACAATTTCTGATTCTTGTTGGATGGACATCCCTTGCATTTGAGCTGTAAGGACGACATTGTTCATTTGTTGAGAGGCATATGGTGTGTTACCGAAAACAGATGCGGTGCCTTGGCTACATTGATCTGCAATTTGTTGTTGCAAATTTCCTCGCGGGCAGTTTTGTGGCATATGTTCATCATTGCAAGGAAAGCACCATGAATGAGCATCTTCTGCCAAATTGTTTTGTCTTGCTATCAGCTCCTTATTTGAACTAGGGTGAACAGTCTGCATAGGCAAGGTTACTGGAACCATCAGGTTACTTGATTGAGCTGAGGTATTCCCACGTGACTTATCTTGCCACTGATTTGATTGGTACGGAGGCTTTCCGCCTTGGTAATTTTGATATGCCAGCTTTTGATAGTTGTATTGCTTCCACTTCAAAGTAGTCAGTTCATTAGTCATAGCTCGCATCTGTTCTCTCATTTCGTTCATCTCAGCAGCCATGGGGTTCAGCACAGGAGCTATTATAGGAGTTTCCGTCATGGCTGTGCTTGAAGCACTCCCGAGATAGACGTACATAGATTGGGGGGAAGTCGTAGGCACACCGGTGGAAGGGACTTTAGCTTCTGGAGAATTGCACTCGGGGAACAATGGCATGATCGGTCTTGGCGCCAATTTCCCTACAGCGATTAGATTATTTTCTGCAGTAACAGCTAGAACATAAGCATCAGGAAGAGTTTCTCCACCCAGAGCTTGTAACATCATAGAAATATCAACATTTATCGACTTTAAGTAGAACATAAAAGCTATATCAGGAGGTGGTCAGCTACCAACAGGCACTCTTTGCCAAGTTGAGTGAAATCTTGCATTAAAATTGGGTAGAGCTTCATGAGGAGCTCGCTTTATGTTGGCCAATTGATGGTACAGTGAAGATCTATCACCAGTATTGGAGAAACGTTCGTAAAAAGGGGTTCCGAGCTGGTCCCAAGTAGCTATAGTGCCTACTTGAATGGTTCAGTACCAGTTCAGTGCCTTTCCTCATAATGAGGAGGCCAACAATCTAAGGGCTACATTTTTGTTTGATACACCATGTACCAGACATACATCAGCTACATCTTGCAGATGCTCTATGGGTGTTTTTGATTCATCCCCAGAATATTTAGGAATAGCTTTTAAGGCCAAAATAGGGATGGGGGCCCAAACTGCAGGAGGCATAGGTGCTACCAACGGACTACCAAAGTCCCAGGCTACATAATTTCTAATAGCCATGGGCGTAGATGGATTAGGTGATAATGGAGCAGGAGGTGACGAAGGAGGTGAAGGGCTATTTTGACGACCTCTCAGATGTATGAAAACTAAAGGCGGTATAAGCTAGCTAGGGAATCTTGTAGATTGTGACCTAGTTACAGGCCGATGGCTCATACACACTTGTAAAGATCAAGCGAACGTGCTAGTTCACTATCCCATTGGGCGTGCTAGAAAAAGAACTGTTGATGCAAAATTTTGCATGTAGCAACAGTCTTATGGGAAACCTAGCTATTGGGGGACATGGTGCACTAGCTAAGTGACCTTCAGGATTTTATCGAAGCTGGCTCTTCGCTTAGTGGTTTGAGGAAAAAGATAAGGAGAATAACATGAATGTAAAGCTTACACTACAGGCGATGCGCCAAAGTCTTAGATGAATTTTACCAAAGCACAGTGCATAATGCAAAGGCCCGAACCATTAAAATGCTAATAATTAAGATAAATTTTCTCAAAAGCACTTTTCATTCAACACCATCCTTCTATATGTATAATGTAATTGAATATAACTTCTCCTTAACACAGAAGAGTCGAAGAAACATGATCTGTATTTATATTAGCTATGAAAGGTTACAAAAACTGAAGAACAGGCATTCATACAAAAATAAAGACAATAGCATAGGTCAATAGTACCAATGAACAATTGAAAATAGAAAGGTCGAGTCTATTTGGCATAGTCCAAAGTCTTTAAATTGAAAGTAACTATTACACAAAGTTTAATCCTCAGTGCTTAAGAGATTTCTTAAACTTCATCAACAACCTAATAAAAGAAAAACCAGGCCCCATAAATAGGCCATCCCATCACCTGAAAATGCATCATGGAAGAGTAGACCATGCATGGAAATCTTCAGCCTAGATGATCCGAGCTGCCACAACAAACATCTATCGATCAGCAACATGCCAGCGAAGCCATGATCTGAAACGAAAAACCATGCAGCAACAGAAGAAGACACATGGCAGCGGGAAGCATAAAAGATCCGTTGGCATTTCCAAGGTAACCGACACATGAAAAAGAAATGCCATGTGTCATCCAGACGAAGCTTGACAAAAAGCAGCAAGAACGCCCAGCAGAAAGCTGCGAGAGGGAGCCACCTGTAGAGCTCCAAGCAAAAGCAAAGAACGAGGCAGAAAGCAAAGGACGAAGGTGGGTCCGGCTTGGAAGAGCAGCCAGCTCGAGCCACACAGCAAGCAAAAGGAGACTGCTGCAAATCAAAACAAAGCTAAAGAAAAAAGCTTCGTGAGGCAGCCACATGGCGAGGTCTGAAGATAGTGAGCATACAAAAATATGGTGTAGCCGCAAGGAAAAGAAAACGGCCAAGGCATGGGCAATTTTTTATTGAACAAGCACCATGGTGAAAACATGGAAAATAGGCTCTACATTAGAATAATCTCCACCACATCATCTATCAAAGCTCACATCCATCCCATCCATCCATTTTCATGATCATGCTTTCATCCATTACGATAATAAATTTGTGTCCAACCATGGATTGATCACTTGTTAAGTGCTTAACCTTGCTTCACCATAACCATCATCTATCTGCATCATCCTGATTATCCATAATAAATGTAATTCTATACCTAACTAGGGGCATCTCCTTGAACCTAGTAGATGGATTGGATCCTTTTTCATATCTCAAGTTGCCTAAATCTTGAAAAATCAATAAACATCCAGATAATCCTAAAAAATCAATAAACATCCAAATAATCTTAAAGAATAAAAAACATCCAAATAAATCTTGAAAATCAAAAACATCCAAATCGATCGTCAAAATCTAAAAACATTCATAAAAGTTCAAAAACATCAAAAACATTATTAGCCATCCATGTATAAGCTGATAGCCTAGTCCAGTAATCAAACTATGTATCCTCTACATGTGTCGCGTAGGAAAGGCCATCATTGATGAGACACTAAGGAATTAGGTCAATTCCCTTAGGTCCCCTTGTTTGGGATTAAATATCTTTAGAATACCAAAAAATAAAAATATCAACAAAACACCAAAAACAACCTCAAACAATCTCAAAAAGCACAAAAAACATTAAAAAAATTCAAAAATCCCATTCTCTTCATCACCTATCCATAATAAAATATGCAACCATAATAAAGTGATCATCACCTTCATCCTTTGACAAAGAAATCAAACCAAACATAAAAGCTATCAAAATCTAAAACATTCAAGCAAAAATCATGAAAACTTGATCAATCAAATAAAACAATGCCTAAATATCAATTACCTTATCTATCGACATCATCATCGACATCAACATCCTAGCATGTGCCTTACAGATATATCATTCCTACAATAGGAATCATCAATGGATAACATCCCTAAACTATAAATATCCTTGGGAAGTGATGTGGCAACTTTGTTTGTCTATTTTGATCTTTTCTTTTGATTTATCTTTTGATCAATGATTTTGTATGACGTGTTTGTTGGATGTTCTTGTAATACAATCATGTAGAATAATTGCCTTGTGTGTTAGGAATAGTCTCGAGTAATACAACAGTTGGTGCATATTAGGTTCTTCATACCTTTTGTGTATTGGTCTCCTTACTTTGATGGCTTTATTCTCTCACATTACTTAACAAGTTTTATGTATGTCTAGTATGAACAGGAATACTCCTATCTATTTATAGAGGAAAAATCCATGCAATAGATACAAGGTTGCCTTGGTTCTTCATACCCAAGTACATAGTGTCTATTTTCTACATTAATGATTGTTAATCATTAGTTTCTCTTGAAAAAGAAAAAGCATGCTCATCACATTTTTATACATCACCAAATATCAATATCAATCATTATCATTCATCAACATTCATAAAAAATGGATTTTTAACAATTTCATTAATATCGCGTGCATATTGGATCCAAAAACTCATTAGATATACATCCATCAATCATATATCATACATCATAATATCATATAACATCCATACATCATGTATATCATTGAAATATGGTAAAATACAAAAAATAATCATATTTGTATATCACCCATAACATAGCATCACATCTTGCATCATAAATCATGCATCATCATAATCTCGAAATCATAAATGCATCCACATCATAATCATAATCATATGCATCATATAGAATCATAAGAATCATGCACATCATTGGTCACATTAGAATTATCTGATCTCATATATCATCAAAAAAGGGGAAATATCAGATACATCATGAACTATAACATGTGTGATACAATAAATACATCATAAATATACATATAGATGAGGCTCAAAAGGTTGATGAATGCATATACATTAATATAAAAGTCATGTCTGAATCATATGAAAGAACATCAAGTCTGTGCATGAAATATCAAGAGAACAATGTATATCAAAATTCTAGCCCTCTTTGTGCTCTTCTCTGTTAGGAGGAGGCTACTCATCATGCACAGGAGGCTAACGGAAGAATCCCCTAACCTACTAGGCTCTCCTGTGGTAGTACCACTCCTAGATCCAAACCTAGGCCGTCTCTAAGCTCTAGGGACCGCTGCCTCATATAGGGTATGATTATAAGTCATATCCTCAATAAAGCACTCCTACTCTCTCATGTATCTATCTCAAGATGTACCTATTGGCATTGCTCAATATCTCTATGTGATTACTGCATCTCTCTCTGAGCATCTCTTGTCCCTCTCAACCATAAGGATAACCATATGTTCCTTTGTAGTCTGTCATTAGGCGATCCCAGTGTCTCTCTCTCCACCCAGTGCATCCCTTTTAGTGAGGGCCTTATCTCTCTCTTTTGTTTGTGCATCACACTCTGTACAATCTTGATCTCTCTCTACAATTACCTGAGCTAGTTTGGTCACATGTTCCCCATCTCCTCTATCCCCTTGATCATCCTATGGAGGCTACCTCTAATCATCCTGATCCTATCTAGGAGGTGCATCTTATTGTTCAAGCTAAGCCAAATGCTATTTCTTGGCCTCCTCCCTCTATTTTTGTCAGCACCCTACTCATACAACTCTCCTCCTCTGAGCTCAAATAGTTCCTAGAGCACCGACCCCTATAGCTAATGTGAATCTCAATGGATGCCTCTAGACCCACCATGCATCATAATCCTGAGTGGTGCTTAGATCATCTATTCCACCTACCCATCCCCATTCTAGGGGAGCCATCTTTGTGAAATTTTTTGAAGCTATACAAAAGGAATTAGTAGGGACCCATACCAGCACATCTCTGGTAGTGCGGTCATACCCAACATGGTAGTCTACATCAAAAATAGTCTATCGCTCACCAAACTAACGTTAGAAATTTTTAGGGAGATATATCCAAAGGAAATGCTCTGTCCTCTTGATTAACCACACAGTGTATCTTTAAAAAATCATATGGAGATGATCTTCTCTCCATACCTTGCATATGATCTATGATCTCCATATGAACTAAGTCATATCATTAGAAATGCCTCATCAGCAGTGCAGCCATCTTGGCTACCTATATGTCAAAATATGAGAGTATTTGTATGAATAGGGATCTCCATCATCCCTCTCTCTAATGCCCTCTAGTTGTGTGATAGCTATCCGCTCCCAAGTCCAAAAATGTAACAAAGTCACACCTACTAATGTGTTGGTGGCCCCTATATAACAAACATGATGCATATCATGATATAAATGTGCTAATACATAGGGTCCCCATGCTTATATGGTACCCTGAATCATCATGCTCTCTATAACAATTCCCCATCCAACTGGAAACTGGTAAGACTTCCTATCAAGCATCAAAGTCCCCATGATCAATCCAACAAGAATGATAGAAATCTTGTGAACCTCACCAATCCAAGGAGAAAGGTTGATCTATTTTTCGGTAACAACAAGTTGATCCTCTCCTAGCAACCTCACCATTATCACTACTCCTTGATCCACATCATACTACACCAAAGCTTTGTCAATTGGAATATCTAGGATACACCATACATCCTCGAGCATCACTGTACACTCTTCTATAGGAAGATGGAAGGTGGTTGTATCTGACGTTCAATGCTCTACTAGTGTAATCATCATGGCTCTATGCACTCTAATCTCTGACATAAATGCTATATTGTATAGTCCAACAATAGTGAGGAAGTGAGCCTCAAAGTTGTCAATATGAGCTAACCTATTCAAAATACTTGGCCTCCACTCTCTAGAATATAGATAATGAAGCATCACATGCAAGCATACCGCCAATGATGTAAAAATGTAAAAATCAACTAAAAAATATTAAGTCTACTAGCTAACTAAGAAAATGCACTAGTTTCTGCAAACATGCCAATTTATGGAAATGTGCTAGTTTATGCAAATGCACCCATTTATGCAAATACATCACTATAAAAATAACCAAACATGAACTTTGACCAAATGTGCTAAAGTGTTATTCACATCTATTAAAAATCAAATGTGAGCACCTTTTTCAAATGCAACAATGCAAACATGTCACCCTTTGGCAAACGTGTTGCCATTTTGCACACATGGGCACCTTTTACAAATGTGAGTTTTCATGAATGAAAACATGGAATTATCACACAAGATCATGATGATACTTAGATCACCATGTTTTCTAGCCTACCTTTAGCTAATAATTAAAGTGCCTAAATCTATGTGTAAGAAAAAATTAAAATAGTACATATTGTAGGTCCTACATCAGCGGGTCGCTAGTACTAACAAACTAGATCTGCTTGGTGTGGTACGTGAGGTACTCAAGCCATTGTAAATTCACATATGAGGATTCTGAACATTGAGAGCTTTGATAGGGTAAAGATTTCTAGAAGCTAAGAGTGCAAATGAGGATAATTTGAGCTTAATTACCTATCTATACCCCCAAAACCCTAGGTTTTCGATCACAACTATCCTACTAGGTCATATTTTGAACCTTGTTGTCTATATTGAATATTTTTTGGGACCCCTAGGGCCTATTTTTCATCCTCTTCTAATTTAAATTGGTCCTAAACTCTTTTCATAAGCACAACCCGAAAATTAATTTTTTTGGCCAATCTCCTAAGGGGGCAGCCTAGCGTCCTATCACCCTTCCATCACTTGTTGGGGCACAATGGGGCATGAATTTTTTTTTATAAAAAATTGAGCAACAAAGTCTTTGAAACAATGCAACAAGTACATTGTGTCAAAGAGGGACAAAATGTAGACATGCAAAATTTCCTAATTTGTATCACATCATTAATATTTCATTTTCATCATATTCATCCTTAATCATGCATAATTCATCATTTTCATCATTTACTTTACTAATTCCCCTTTTAACATAATTTTCTATCCTTTTCACCTATTTCCTCTATTAATTAAATAATATTAAACTATTTAATTAATTCATCCTATTTCACTAATTTTCTTTTTATCTCCCCTAATTGGATAATTTTAATTATTTAATTAGCCATAAATCTAATTTTCCTAATCCTCCATAATTAAATAATCTTATTTAATTATCTAATTCTTGTCCCATTCATTTGAAATATTCCTTTTTAACAAAGAATATCCTAATCCTTCATAATTAAATAATCTTGAATTATTGAATTGTTCTAATTTTCCCTCTCAAAGGCTTGTTCCTATGGAATATATTTTTTTAAAAATATCTCAATCCTGTCATTCATTCTTATCCCTTTATTTCTTGATATAATCCTGACCCTCCATTTCAAATATCCTCAACCAATTTTCCTAAAATTATGGAGATATTTTGAGTTCAAATTGATCTTGATCCCTCATCTTCCTTGATTCACTCAGGTTCATGGGTCTTTAAGGATTAATCTCAACCATTGATCACAAACATAAGAATATATAAAATAATCACCCCTCCTTCATTATTACCTTTCCTAGATCATTTGTGAAGCACTTTGAATTCTTGAGCACTTGAGCATATCATTATTTTTGATAATTTGATAGATTATCATCATCTACATCATCAATCTTCATGCTTTGGAAATCATGGGAGCTTCTTGATTGATCACTCCAACATCTCATCACCATTAAAATAGAATGCAAGGTTTTCACATTGGTTTGATTTCTTGTTTTGAATTGATCTTCATTATTCATGTTGATTTCTAACCATGTATGCACTCAATTCCATTTGTAAGTAGGGGTTTGATCTTCTCTTTTTTTGGGTTTTTTTTATACTAACCCTTGTTTTATTTCATCTCCACACTCCACTTCTCCCTCTTCACAAAAAAATACTTAAGTGTTTGGGCACCAAAAAGGAAGGAAATTTCTCTTTTGTTCCACCCACACAATAGGGAGTCTTTCTAGGGTTTTATGGAATATTTTTAGATTCTTCGTTCGTTTCAAGGCATGAATAATGTTTAGTTGGTCAAGACACCCATGTTGATAAGAATTTCACCATATTGAGGATATCAAGATAAAGAAAATCCACATTGTGAAGTTTTTGGGAGAGATTGCAGGGCATGTTAATGTCAAAGAGAGGAGTAATCTCAAGAATCAAAGGTGGATTATTACCCTTGTGTTGAGAGGTTTTCAAGAGATATTTTTTAGCATGCCTTCATTAACAGGTGTGTTAGTACTTCCCATAAAATCCTCTTTTTTTTGAATTAGTGCCATGTTTTCCACATGTAACATGATGAATATGCAATGAATGTATAAAATAGATCATAATATGATAAATACATTGGTCTGAATTATGGGTTTGAGATGGGAATTTTAAACCCTTTTTTTAAAAAGAAATCATTTGTAAAGACCTAGTTATTGTCAATGTGTCATTGTCAATGTTCAAAATAAATGACAGGTGTTAGATTACGATACCACTAAGAGGGGGGTGAATTAGTGGTATGAAAAACTTCAAACACACTTGAATTAATATTTTAAGACTTTTCCCTTATAAAATGCAAGATAAGAATAGTTCAACTATCAAGTGCAACATCATATATGTAAAGATTTCAAACTTGACTCATCACAAAGAGTATACAGATACAAAGATATTTAATTTTACTTGATAAATTTGAACCAATTTATGCTTGTGTTATTTCAATAATTCAAACATTCATTTATTGAATGTAACAACATGACAATTAAATGTGAAATACTTGAGAAAACTCAAAGATCATCAGAAGAAAACAATCACACCATAACACAAATGTTTTTCATGAATGGAAAACCTTCATAGGGATGAAACTCACTCAATAAAATGCCTCAATGGCTTAATCAAAATGCCTCACTAGCTAAAAAATGCCTCACTGGCTACAAAATGCCTCATTGACAACATAATCCTCACTAGAAACACAAGCTTCACTAGCTACAAAATGCATCACTGAAAAAGGAACCTCACTAGTTACAAGTATGCCTCATTGGAAAATACAACTTTCACATCAATATGATTCTATGAATAAAAAGATAGAGTATTATCTCTGTTACACTACAAATCAAGGGTTGTAGATGGATTCTACAACTCCACTACTCAATCTTTACCACTCCTTTGAAAATATATTGTCTTCCTATCACCATTATGTCAACCTGATTGATACAAACAAATTTTTTGACTTATCACTCCTATCTTTCCTCTTATTCAAAATAATACATCATCGTGACTTGGACTAACATAAACAAAACATTCACCTTTACAAGATCTGCAACTAAGCACAACTGAATCAAAACAAAAAAAATATTGCACCTCTCAAACAACACTTTCACACACTTCCTCTTCAAGATCTGCATGAAAAACATAATAAAATGATGATGAATATACTGACAAAAGTCTCATCATATTAGGGTGAGTTGAAACTAAGACATAGATGAAGTCTTGTTAAAATAGGATTGTTCTTTCATCCTTTAACATAGACCCTTGCATCAAAACCTAACAAACTTTGCTACCATTGCATATGCAAGAATATGGACTCTATTGAAGTTGCATATCTCTAATCTCTTTACATTTTAGATAGACACTGTAATAAACATATCCCATTCAATAACACTATTCAAAGAAAGGATTATTACAGAAAACCTAAGTTTGAAACATATGTATCATTTTCAATGCAAATGCTACATATGAAAAGACATTTATACTGCCATCAACTTTGATCTTTGCCAATGCATTTTTGGTAAAAGATCTTACCATGCATAGACAACCTAAATATTGCACCTTTCAACTAATCGAGTCAACCCACACAAATTCTTATTGATAGAATTGAGAAAAGAACCTCCTTCAATGACAACTACAATGTAAATGGAAGTAGTTAGGGCTTATGACTTTCATACACCTGTCAATTTTTTCTTCAACTTATGCCTATTAAGACTCAAACTCAATTGAATAATCACCATTGATATGTGTCTTCACACTAAGGTTTACTTAAATCCTCACCACTGATGTGTTTTTTGCGCCTTCGCAAATGTATTAACCTTTTCTCACTGGTGGCCTAGCTTCTTGGGGCCAGTCATTAGATGAGTATGACCCCTCAACATTATAACTTAAGTGCCCTTTAACCAGTGCTAGGAGGTCAACTCAATTTTATAACAAAAGGAAACCTTCCTTTGATGGTTAAGAACACCAAGAGCGAACACTTAGCCCTAGTCACTAGGTTTAGATGCTTCTTAGGGCTTTAAACCATAAATCCTACTTCCATTTCTTAGGATTACATCCACTATTTTCACACCATTATGAAGACCACACTATATAGAGGTGCATTTAGATTGAGCACTATGATCAACCATATTTTCAACTATCCTTGTTATTTGTGGTATGTAAACCAAACACCTTGTCACTTTCCTCCATTGAACACACCATTCACTATTCATGCAAGCTTAGATCCATTGACCTTTTCTTGACTTGAAACACTGATAGGTATACTACTACTTATTTGAAATCAATGACAACTATAAAGGAAACAAACTCCCCCTTTGTCATTGATGGAAAACCCAAACCCTTCTTGTCAACATTGATCATTTATGATTGTTACCATTTCACTCTCCCCTTCGGAATCAATGGAAAGGGGTGTGAGCATCCTATTCCAAAGCCCCCTCTTTGATAGTAGCCCAATGAAGTTGAGTATAATTTCTTAGTACCAATTAAAGGAATTAAGACACAAGTAACATTGTCTCCTCATTATGAAAGGTCTACTACAAATATAGCTTTAACACTACTTGATAATCATCCCTGCACATAGTACATGTACTTCATCAAGCAACAAAATTCAATCTCCCTCTAACTGAGAATGAATATATTGAAATTTTTATCTTTGACATCAATGAAAACTTATTCAATTATCCATAGGTCTTAGCACTATGCATGCATGGATTGATAGATAAGGGCAGTCATAAGGCCAACTCTTCAAAAACATCTATAGATAGTACCAATTGATCCTATTGCTAGTATGTCAATAAATGATTAGCCACTGCATATGAAAGAGATTGACAACACAAGTCATGAAGAACATGAGAATATCCATTGACATCATACCATACTATCTAGATAGTAGTAGAGGCACACTGTCCTTGAATTGATATTGTCATGCTTTGACAAGCCTCCTTGCTGACATCAAGAACACTGTGAAATTGTAACCAATATTACTGCATATTGTCCAAGAGATATAAAATACTATCAAAAAATCCATAAGTCACCAACCATAGGTCACAAATAACTACAAATGATCAAGCAAGATCTCAAACACAAATAAATAATTGAATCATTGTTAAAGACCATTATGTTCATGCAAGATAATATATTGTCCATAAGCACTATTGTCTCTTTATAATACCACAAACAATAACTATATAATGTACTCCCTCTTGCAAAATACCACTCATACCAAACTCACCATTAACTGAGAAAATACTACTCTGTAGAGTCCATCAGTTTCCATAGCTATTGTCAAATCCAAGGAGTGTTCCTTGACAACTTTTTCTACAACATACAAATTAGTAACACTAACTTGCAATCAAAAAATTTGAGAAAACCACCTTAATCGAAACTAAATTAGAAAAGTACCAACACCTCTCAATCCAACAAGGAACGTGGCCAAAAACCACTAAGCACTAAAATAAAAAGGTAAATAAAGCAAGGAAACCAAACATAACCATATTTATTGTGAGTAACCTATGCACTGAATTTACTGCACCATTATCCACATATTCCAAGCAAGTGAATGGTCTCCTCTTGTCAAAACAACTGTATAAGGTAGATACATTGTCCCATAGTTATTAACAAACCTCAAATAACAAGAGTAGTTCATGAGAAAGTAGCATCAAGGGACCAAGATTGTGCAACCAATTTAATACTGTCACCTTGTCAAGGTCATGTGATTACCATGTTGTCCTACATATACTTTCCTTTCACTGAACATTACTCTGATGATGTTCTTGACACCTTGCAACCACCTTATTAGCAGTGACAATAATGATGTCAATATTAATCTAGGAACAACAAACAAGCCGAAATCCAAACCTCCATGACTATGATGATCAATAAAAGACTTATTCTAAAGAGACTATCACCCTATTGCACTGTCCCTAGAAAGATCACTATAGATGTTGTCATCCAATGAAAATAACAATATATAAAAGGAGAATCTATTGTTAACACAAATGTTTCATGCTGTCAGGAGAGAAGAGCATCTGATCACTGCTATTGCATCTCCCTTTGACTATAATGACACAAGTCTCATGTGATTCTATTTATGAGAAGACTGTACCTTATTTTATTACTATGAGACTTAACTGAATATTGACAAACTAAGTAATGATCTAACTTTACACAAGCCATATGAACTTTATTTGTCTTACTAACTGTCTTTTGCATGAAGTGACTTAATATGCATTGTTTGACAACTCACAAAAATAGGATCACACAATGAAACAAACAAAGTCACTATCCCAAATCAAGCATCCACTGCCACATGCAAATATGACTATTCACTGTCATGATGTGATGTTCCACTATCATGTTGACATGCATGATCAATGTTCTTGAAGCAAAAATGTATATCACTGTACCACATATAAAGAACACTGAACCAACTGCCCAAAGAAAACACTACATTTTGGATCTCATTCTTCCACTACCATTCTAATCCACTTTCATTATCAACCTTTAATTGCATTGTGACAATGAAATTTATCATCATGATACTAGTCAAAAATATCTCTTTTTCATGAATAAGAATAAAAAATATGACATTTAGCCTTACTCCTAACATATGAAGACCATAGATAAAGATCACAACATCAATTTAAATCAACCACCACAAGTAAAGTGTATACAAAATGTGAAGAGGAGGCTATAACCTGATCATGCAACCTATTAATCAACCTTGGAATTTGTGTTCCTTAAGCATAATGAAAATTACAAACACTAAATTCCACCTTTGAAAACTCATGTACCAAACCAATCAAGAATGAACTCATTTTGACAAGCACTCATCAAAAATCCTGTTGAACCTCATTGGGGGTAAGAGATAGGATATTGACCAACTCCCCCTAATTTCATGTCACTTTTCAAGAAACTGGTGAAGTCTCTTGTGCAACATGCACAAGTTTAGAATCCTTCTTGTTTTGACTTTGTTTCTTCTCTAGATTTTCATAGGCTTCTTCTTTTGCTTGTTTGTCATGTTTGACTTCTTAATGTGATTAGGTGACTCCACAAGGTTTCTTTTGCAATATTGTGTTGTATGCCCAAGATTTTTACACCTGTAGCATATGATATTGCTATCTAGACCAAAGGGATGATAATTTCTTGATATTCCAAGAGTACTTCCATAATTATATTTTCTATGCACCCAAAAATTTTTTGCTAGATGACCAACTTTATTACATTTATAACAAACATTGTTATAGTCCAGATTTGACAAACTATATGAATTCTTACCCTTATTCCATTCAAAATTGTTTCTTGAATAAGTTCTAAAGTCTCTAGCTTTATGTCCATAAACATGACATGAATAGCAATAACCATGAAACTGAGAGTAGTTGTACCTTATTGAATTGTATTTCCTAAAAGGTGGAGGCCTTGAGGTCCTGTTTGTTCTCCCTCTTCCAACATTAGTGACTTTGTCTTTTGCTTTCTTCTTATCTTCATTCGAAGCAACATAGTGATAATTCAGGTCTATCTTCTTTCTAGGAGTATTTCTGGCTTTAGAACATTGTCCTTCTTCGTAACCTAGACCTACAGTGTCTTTGTGATGCTTTCACTTACTCAATATTTCATTCAAGAAATCAATACTCTTTTCAACCTGAAAACTCCTGTGCAATTTAGAAGATGCTTTTTCTAGCTCCTTTCTCAAAGAAACTATTTCTAAATCTAGTTTTAAACATTCACTAGCCTTGACTTCAAGATTAGATTTTGTAAAATAAACAACCCTTTTAGTTTCTTCAACTTCAGTTTTTAGACAAATAATCAGTTTATCAGATTCATCAACTTCACTGTTTGAGCTAACAACCTGATTTCTTGCTTCTTCAAAATCTTAACATACCTTGTCTTTGGAATCTTTTTCTTGTTGACGTTGGTCTTTTAATGTCTGATTTTATTTAATAAGTTGCTTGATTGTATCCAGAGCACACAAGAGCTCACCTTCTAAATCAACTTCACACTCATCTTCATAGTCATCTTCATCCACAACGAGATATCTTTCTTCATCACAAATCTCAACAACAAGATCATCCTTTTATCACACTTTATATCAACATTCAAGAGAGACTCATGCAATAGCTCATTACATGAATTGACTAGGATTTTTTGTACAACCTTTTTCTTGGCATATTTCTTTTCTCTATTTCTTCTATACTTTCCCATGGTACTCCACTATCAAGACCTACCCAAGCCTGTTAGAATTCTATAGGTAACCTATGCTCTGATACCAATTGTTGGAGTACAATACCACTGAGAGGGGGTGAATTAGTGGTATGACAAATTTCAAACACACTTGAATTAATCTTTTAAGACTTTTCCCTTATAAAATGCAAGATTAGAACAATTCAACTATCAAGTGCAACATCATATATGTAAAGATTTCAAACTTGACTCATCAAAAATATTATATAGAGATCTTCAATTTGACTTGATCAATTTGCACCAATTTATGCTCATGTTATTTCAATGATTCAAACATTCATTTATTGAATGTAACATCATAACAATTAAATGTGAAATACTTGAGAAAACTCAAAGATAATTAGAAGAAAAAAATCACACCATAAAAAGGTTGTTTTTCATGAGTGGAAAATCATCATAGGGATGAAAAACCACTCAATAAAATGCCTCACCGGCTTAATCAAAATGCCTCACTAGCTACAAAATGCCTCAATAGAAACACAAGCCTCACTAGCTACAAAATGCCTCATTGGCAACACAAGCCTCACTAGCTACAAAATGCCTCACTGGATACAAAATGCCTCACTGGAAAAGGAACCTCACTAGTTACAAGTATGCCTCCTTGGAAAATATAGCTTTCACATCAATACAATTATGTGAATAAAAATACGAAGTATAATCTTTGTTTCACTACAAATCAAGGGTTGTAGATGGGTTCTACAACTCCACTACTCAATATTTATAACTCCTCTATAAATATATTGTCATACTATCACCATTATGTCATCCCGATTGATACAATTATATTTATTAACTTATCACTCCTATCTTTCCTCTTATTCAAAATAATACATCATCATGACTTGGACTAACATAAACAAAACTTTCACCTTTACAAGATCTACAACTAAGCACAACTGAATCAAAACAAAAAAACCCTTATACCTCCTAAACAACACTTTAACAAACCACCTCTTCAAGATCTCCATGAAAACCATAATAAAATGATGATGACTATATTGAAAAAAGTCTCACCATATCACTATGAGTTGAAACTAAGATAGACATCAAGTCTTTTTAAAATAGGATTGTTCTTTCATTCTTTAACACAAACCCTTGCATCAAAACCTAACAAACTTTGCTACCATTGTATCTACAACAATATGGATTGTATTGAAGTTTCATAACTCCAATCTCTTTGTAATTTAGATAGAAACTGTATTAAACATATTTCATTGAATAACACTATTCAAAGCAAGGATTATTATAAAAAACTCTGATTTTGAAATATATGTATAATTTTTAATGCAAATGATACATATGAAAAGACATTTATCTTGCCATCAACTTCAATCTCTACCAATGCATTTTTGGTAAAAGATATTACCGTGCATAGAAAATTTGAAGATTACACCCTTCAACTAACCAAGTCCATCCACAAAAATGCTTATTGATATCATTGAGAAAAGAACCTCCTTTGATGACAATTACAGTGTAAATGAAATTAGTTAGGGCTTATGAATTTCATACACCTGCCAAGTATTTCTTCAACTTATGCCTATTAAGACTCAAACTTAATTTAATAATCACCATTGATCTGTGTCTTCATGCTAAGGGCTACTTAAATTCTCACCACTAATGTGTTTTTGGTACCCTTCGCAAATGTATTAACCTATGCTCACCTATGGCCTAGGTTCTTGGGGCCAGTCATTGGATGAGTATGACCCCTTAACATTATAACTTAAGTTCCATTTAACTAGTTCTAGGAGGTCAACTCAATTTTATAACAAAAGGCAGTCTTCCTTTGATGGTTAAGAACACCAAGAGTTAACACTTAGCCATAGTCACTAGGTTTATATGCTTCTTAGGGCTTTAAACCATAAATCCTACTTCCACTTCTTATGATGACCTCCACTATTTGCACACCATTACAAATACCACACTATATAGAGGTTCATTTATATTGAGCACTATGATCAACCTTCTTTTCTGTTGTCCTTGTTATTTGTGGTATGTAAACCAATCACCTTGTCACTATCAAACAAGCCTTGCAAACCAAACACCTTATCACTTTCCGCCATTGAACACACCATTCATTGTTCATACAAGCTTAGCCACTGACCTTTTCTTGACTTGAAACACTGACAGGTTTACTACTACTTATTTGACATCAATGACAACCATAAAGGCAAAAAACTCCCCCTTTTTCATTGATGGAAAACCCAAACTCTTTTTGTCAACATTGACCATTTATGATTGTTACCATTTCACTCTCCCCCTTTGGAATCAATGGAAAGGGGTGTGAGAATCCTATTCCAGAGCCCCCTCTTTCATAGTAGCCCAACAAAGTTGAGTATAATTTCTCAGTACCAATTAAAGGAATGCAGACACAACTAACATTGTCTGCTCATTATGAAAGGTCTACTACAGATATAGCTCTATCACTGCTTGATAATCATCCCTACACATAGTAAATGTACTTCATCAAGCAAAAAAATTCAATCTCCCTTTGACTGAGAATGAATATACTGAAATTGTGATCTTTGAAATCAATGAAAACTTTTTCTATTCTCCATAGCTCTTAGCACTATGCATGCATGGATTGATAGATAAGGGCAGTGATAAGCCAACTCTTCAAAAATGTCTATAGATAGTACCAACTAATACTATTGCTAGTCTTTCAAGAAGTGACTAGACATTTCATATGAAAGAGATTGACAACACAAGTCCTGAAGAACATGAGAATATCCATTGACATCATACATACTATCCAAATAGTAGTAGAGACACACTACCCTTGAATTGATATTGTCATGCTTTGACAAGCTTCCTTGCTGACATCAAGAACACTGTGAAATTGTAACCAAGATTATTGCATATTTTCCAAGAGATATAGAATACTATAACAAAATCCATAAGTCACCAACCATAGGTCACAAATAACTAAAAATGATCAAGAAAGATCACAAACAGAAGCAAATAATTGAATCACTGTAAAAGACCATTATGTTCATGCAAGATAATCTATTGTCCATGAGAATTGTTGTATCTTTATTTTGCCACAAACAATAACTATATAATGTACTCCCTCTTGAAAAATACCACTCATACCAAAAGCACCATTAATTGAGAAAATACTACTCTATAGATTCCATCAATTTCCATACCTATTGTCATATTCGAGGAGTGTTCCTTAACAACTTGTTCTGCAACTTACAAATCAATAATATTAACTTGCAATCAAACAATTTGAGAACACCACCTTAATAGAAACTAAATTGGACAAGTACCAACACCTCTCAATACAACACGGAACATGACCAAAAACCACTAAGCATTGAAATAAAAGGGTAAATAAAGAAAGGAAACCAAACATCATGACATTTATTGTGAGAAACCTATGCACTAAATTTATTGCACCATTATCCACATTGTCCAAGAAAGAGAATGGTCTCCTCTTGTTGATACAACTCTCTAAGGTAGATACACTATTCCATAGTTATTAAAAAAACTCAAATAAAAAGAGTAGTTCATGAGAAGGTAGCATTAAGGGACCAATATTGTGCAACCAATTTAATAATGTCACCTTGTCAAGGTCATGTGATTACCAAGTTGTCCTACATCTACTATCCTTTCATTAAACATTACTTTGATGCTGTTCTTGACACCTAGCAACCACCTTATCAACAGTGAGAATAATGGTGTCAATATTAATCCAGGAACAATAAAAAATCCAACTTCCAAACCTCCATGACTATGATGATTAATCAAAGACTTGTTCTAAAGAGACTGTCACACAATTGCACTGTCCCTAGAAAGATCACTATAGATGTTGTCATCCAATGAAAATAATAGTATATAAAAAGAGAATCTATTGTTAATGCAAAATGTTTCATGCTGTCAGGAGAGGAGCATCTGATCACTGTTATTGCATCTCCCTTTGACTATAATGACACAAGTCTCATGTGATTTTGTTTATGAGAAGACTGTACCTTATTTTCTTACTACGAGACTTAACTGAAGGTTGAAAAACTAAGTAAGGATCTAACTTTACATAGGCTATATGGAATTTATTTCTCTTACTGACTGTCTTTTGCATGAAGTGACTTAATATGCATTGTTTGACAACTCACAAAAATAGGATCACATAATGAAAAAAAGTCACTGTCCCAAATCAAGCATCCACTGCCAAATGCAAATATGACTATTCACTATCATGTTGTGATGTTCCACTATCATGTTGAGATGAATGATCAATGTTCTTGAAGAAAACATGTATATCATTGTACCATATATAAAGAAAACCGAACCAATTGTCCAACGAAAACACTGCATTTTGTATCTCAATCTTCAACTACCATTCTGATCCACTTTCATTATCAACCTTTAATTACATTGTGAAAATGAAATTTATCATCATGATACTAGTTAGAAAGATATCTTTTTCATGAATAAGGATAAAAAATATGACATTCAACCTTACTCCTGACATATGAAGACCAAAGATAAAGATCAAAACATCAATTTAAATCAACCACCACAAGTTAGGTGTATACAAAATGTGAAGAGGAGGATATAACCCGATCATGCAACCTATTAATCAACCTTGGAATATGTGCTCCTTAAGCATAATGAACTTTACAAACACTAAATTTCACCTTTGAAAACTCATGCAACAAACCAGTCAAGAATAACCTCATTTTGACAAGCACTCATCAACAAACCTATTGAACCTCATAAGGGGTAAGAGATAGGATATTGGACAACTCCCCCTAATTTCATGTCACTTTTCAAGCATCTAGTGAAGTTTCTTGTGCAACATGCACAAGTTTAGAATCCTTCTTGTTTTGACTTTGTTTCTTCTCTAGATTTTCACAGGCTTCTTCTTTTGCTTGTTTTTCATGTTTGACTTCTTAATGTGATTAGGTGAATCCACAAGGTTTCTTTTGCAATATTGTGTTGTATTCCCAATATTTTAACACCTATAGCATATGATATTGCTATCTAGACCAAAGGGATGATAATTTCTTGATATTCCAAGAGTACTTCCATAATTGTATTTTCTATGCACCCAACAATTTCTTGCTAGATGACCAACTTTATTACATTTATAACAAACATTGCTATAGTCCAGATTTGACAAACTATAAGAATTCTTACCCTTATTCCATTCAAAACTGTTTCTTGAATAATTTATAAAGTCTCTAGCTTTATGTCCATAAACATGACATGAATAGCAATAACCATTTAAAACTAAGAGTAGTTGTACCTTATTGAATGGTATTTCTTGAAAGGTGGAGGCCTTGAGGTCTTGTTTTTTTTTCCTCTTCCAACATTAGTGACTTTGTCTTTTGCTTTCTTCTTGTCTTCATCTAAATCAGCAGAGTGATAATTAAGGTCTATCTTCTTTCAAGGCATATTTTTGGCTTTAGAAGATTTTCCTTCTTCATAACTAGACCTACAGTGTCTTTGTGATGCTTTTTCTTACTCAATATTTCATTCAAGAAATCAATACTCTTTTCAACCTTAAAAATCTTGTGCAATTTAGAATATTCTTTTTCTAGCTTCTTTCTCAAAGAGACTATTTATCTGTTTCAATGATACATCATCAAGTATACATCAATAAATACATTCTTGAAATAGAGTTACAATTTACAAATTGGCTAGCAAGCCATACATAAATGATATTTGAAGCACATCCATAGCAGTGGAACCTCTGAACCTCATCCACCTTGACACCACCAGTCTTCTTGCGTTGAGGCCAAGAGTGTGGTTAAGGCACCTTTTCCACCCAACCATGAAGTATATGACTTCCCATGTTTCTTACTAACTCGAAGAAATCCCTGACCCTACACGAGGAGCCTAGCAACCTAGAACAATAAAGTAGGAGGGAACTCTTGATGCATGTATGTTTGCCTATATGCATTCCTATACTAGAAAACATACTTCTTGCAAGCAGGATGTGGTAGAGACATAAATAACAAAAGTTTTAGAATTTTAATCCATGTATTTCAATGGTACATTTCTTGGCCAAGCATTTAAAACATAATGGTAATTTATGAAAAGGCTAAACTACCGTCTCTATATGCCCACATTCGGTATCCTATCTCAGAAGTTGTCAAAGAAAGACAAGTATCTCATGAATTCATACAAATTTTCAAGAAGTTGAGGTATCTAAATTTTCATCATTTTTACCAAAAGAAAATAAATGCTTTATGTTTTCAAGTTTACCCAAAAGAGAAATTCACAAGACAATAACTCTACATCTAGTTTGCATAACTTCATAGTTACTTTTAATTCATTACACTTTACAACATCGGCTAAACATTCAATATTCCATCGCTAGTTAAATTAAGTAGTTCAAAGTAGCGGTTCAACAAAATTGAGAGAATTGTTTACAAGTAAAAGTATAGCCTTTAAGAGGAAAAGTTGGTTTTTCACACTAGATAGTGCATTATGCACGGGTGTTTTATAGTTTGATATAGATTATTTCATTATATATTTTTCCATATATATATACAAGGTAGTAACATTGCAACAAAGCAGATAACTTTCTATAAAGAAAATATATATATGTCAATCCATATAAAGTCAATTTTTAATAATTATCAATTTTGTCAATGCAACTAGTTTTCTTGCATTATGTAGTACTAATAATTTTATATATAATTTCTACACACATATATATACAGGTATATATATATGTATATATATTTATATACATTTCATATGAAAATAAAGATAAGAATAGAAATTTGTATTTATAGTTGATGCATTCTAATTTTAGTTGCAGTTGCAGGCTATTTTCCAGATGCATTCATATTAATATTTTTAAAAATATATGTGTATATTATATATGTGTATATATATATGTATTTATATACACATACATATATCCACATTTATATATTCATGTACCTGAGTACTCATTTTCTAGAAAAGTGTAGTACCTAATTTCTACCATCAAGTGTATACACAACCAATTTCAGTGAAAAATGTATATACACATAAATATTCATATATATATTTATTATTTAAAAAAAAATATAGAAACATGCAACATACATAGCTAAATTTCTAGAGGAGAGTATATATTTCTTTGTACATAAATATATATATATATACATATATATTCATATATGTATATAAATATATAAATATATATGTAATTATATTTTTAAATAAATAATCAATAATACATAAAGGCTTAAAGTTTATATAGCACACAGGGAGAACACATTAACATGGGTTGCTTAAGGGCTCGCGACCCCTCCCCATTGGGGTGTGTTGTCTATGGAGGTAGCACTGCCTCCACAATAGTTCCTACCCCATATGCAGAGGCATAGTCGTGGTTGTGCCCTAATTCACCATTAAAATACGAAACACAATAGCTTCATATATAGGTCGTTTGGATATTTAATAGGTATATATATGTATATATAATTTTTACAGTTGAGGTTGTAAGTGTGAATAAGGTATAAAGAATAAAACACTTCTTAATGAAACATTGTATCAAAGATCAAGCTAATAATCTACTAAAAGTGTCTCATTGTCTCCTATCTTCAAAGATTTATTAAGCTATTGTGCTCTCATATTTAAATAACATTATAACTATTAAAATGAAAATCTAAAGAATGGAATGATGTTGATGCAATGATGTGAAGCTATATGATCAAATCTAGATGATAAAAGAAACTAATATATCATGGATTGACATGAAAAATGATAAATGAAGCTACAGGAGGCAGCCATGATATGAAAACTAGAATTCCGGATGCTTGGATGCTTGATGCTTGAATGCTTGATTCTTGAATTCCTATAGAGTAAGAGTGCATAAACTTAGTAATCTGGATATGGATCCTTTTCTTGGTTGAATGAAGCTATATTTATAGATTTCTTGGTTGTAGAAATGCACAGGGATGGCAAAGAGAGGCTTAGATTCAATCTAGAGGATTGAATGGTCAGAGATGGAGGAGATTGAGAAGATTTTGGGGATTGTCTCTACCCATGAAAACACCAGGCAAGAGAAGAGGAAGGATTGATGGAAGAAGATTGAGAGAAGAATTTGCAATTTATCTCCAATTTGTCTCCAAATCTTCCCGTGAAGTTTGAATCAATTAATTTTGACATATTTTGACATAAATTAGACATAAGATATCTAATTTGATTTTGAGGAAATATAGAGGAATATTCCTTATGCCTTAATTTAAATATTTTTGATTTATTTAAAATAGCCAAAGAGGGATAAATAATTTAATAAAACAAACTATAGAATTTGTTTATTAAATTAAAAATGGAAGAATATGGTAATTAATCAATAAAGTGTTTAACCTTTATTTAATTAATTTAAGATTGATATGATAGAACAAAATAGGGAAATGATAATTAAATCAAACAAAGTATTTAATTTTGTTTATTTAATTAAGATGAGATAATAGAAGAAATAGAAGAATTTAAATGTGAATTTAAACATGAACTATGTAAATAAATATTTCTATTTATTCAATAGTAGAGGAATTTACGATAATTAATCATATAATTCATATTTAATTAATCGGATTCTCTAGATCAATTTTAGGTGTATACATTTTCCCCCTCTTTGAAGTGATGTCTTTACGCATTGCTTCAAAGAAAATTTTGCTACAACTGCTAGTATTGATGAAAAAAAATTAGTATGCCCCAGACATGCCCCAGATATTGATTTTCAGATGATTGCCGATAATATGCCCCCTCGGGAGATAAATTAATGATTTTATGATTTTTTAGAAATTTTTGAATTTTCATGATGATTTGATAATTTGATGATGATTTGATGAAGAAATAATTTATCTCTGGACATTGATGAAGAAAATATAGCCCGTGGATGAATTTCAATTAATTTCATAAATAAAATTAATTAAAATAAAAGAAATCTCCCAAAAATCCCTTTTTAAAAATCTATATAAGGTCCAAAAGGTCATTATCATCCCCATTTGTTCTTTGTGACTTTCAACTATCTAGTGAGAGAGACATTTGAGCTAGCTAGAGCAAGATGCCTATCCCCTACAACACTCAACGTTTCGAGCGTGTGTGACATCACTAGTGGCCGGCCGCCTACGAACCTCCGGTATGTACCCATAATCCACCTCGTATTTTGTGCATTCTCAATTTTTGTGTCTTTTTTAAATTTATGTATTTGTGTGTTTTTCGTAGTTTAGTGCATCAAAGTCGCATTGTAGCGCTTTTCACTCCAGTGTAGTGCTTTGGTTAACTATTGTAGCACTTTGAGGAATTAGCGCTTTCCTTAATTTCTCTAGCGCTTTCGTAGGAAAGTTTAGCACTTTCATGATTTAGCACTTAGATAGTCAGATTTAGCGCTTCGATGTTGGATCTTAGCCCCTAGAAAGTTCTAGTGCTTTGATAGAATAAATTGGCGCATTGATGGTTCGTTATAGTGCTTTGATTAATGCAGCACTTTGATGGACTATTTTGGCGTGTCGAAGTGCTAAAATAGCACTTCGGATGCCTATTTTAGTGCATCAAAGTGCCAAAATAGCGCTTCTAATTTTGTAGCACTTTGGATGCCTATTTTAGCGCATCTGAATGATGAAGTAGCACTTTTGATTTTTAGTGCTTTGGATGCCTGTTTTAGTGCATCCATGTCAGATTTGCAACTTTTGACATAGTTAACCTTGATTTCATCATTTTTGATCATGTCCATTCTTCGGTTTGGTATGATTTGATTATCCAAATTCCCTAATGACTGATTTTGATGATTAAAAAAGACTTACTCTCATGATAGGCGAGAATAATCCTATCTGTGATGATCCTCATGATACGTGAGGAATGATTTCATATCTGATAAACCTCATGATAGGTGAGATTAGATAATTTTTTTGATGAACCTCATGATAGGTGAGGTTTTTTGATGTTTTTTCATGAATTTTGATCGAAAATTCAATACCAAAGTTTGATTGGATTTGATAGTAGAATGACTTTTGATTTTTGACATAGTGCATTGATTTTAGACTTTTTATGGTGATAGGAGGATCTGGGTAATCTCTAGATGCGAGAGCGGTTCCCTTGGACTACTGATTTGATTCCTCATCTAACTCCTGATGAGATTCAGATCATAGCTTGATGTGGTCTATCTAGTCTTCTTGATATGCCCCATATTAAGATTAATCGGGGTCTCCTTACTACTTTGGCCGAGCGGTGGCACAACAACCATAACACTTTCCATCTACCCACTAGTGAGATGATAGTCACACCAGAGGATGTGTGGCGGATATTGCGGATACCATTTATTGGAGAGATCATAGTCTACGATTCTCATGAGGCTGGTGGGAGAGATGCACTCCGTAGATTTTTCCAAGATCAACATGTTGCAGGACCGAGTGTTTTATGGCTGACAATGGCTGATGCCTATGCTTCATTACCAACAGTGCTAGCTAGATTCATTGGAGGTTTCCTTTGTCCTAATCATAGGTCAAAGGGATTCTTTGTGGGTTGTGGCCATATTCTGGAGAGCATGGTCATGCACGCGACCAAATATGTGTGGGGGATGTGTATGCTAGCCCACCTCTATCATGATTTACATTCAGTGGTGTACTTGGGAGCATGCAACCTATCAAGAGGGATGACTCTTTTATAGGTTTGGGCATGGGAGCATTTTTCCATTGCGTGACCATTTCTAGTTCTTGACAAACCTATAGGCAGACCCTATGTCTTCCGTTACAGAGGTCAACTTACCCAGTCTCGGATGGGTAAGTTGGAGCATTGGAGATAGGTTTTGGATGACATGGAGAGCGTCGTCTAGTGGCCTTATCTGGATTGTGAGCAGTGGGAGGAGGATGATGCAGTGTTTGGGTACTTATGTGACTCTATGTACTTGATCAGCAAGACTCCTTTTGTTTTAGAGAGATTTTTGTTGCTGCAGGTTTATAGGCAGTATGGTATTGTACAGTGTATGCCTCAGGGGGTTGCTCATTATGCCCGGTGACAGAGTGATGTAGTAGATTGGGGGCCATGCCTATCTTATGAGACATTAGTAGAGGGATACAGGACTCTGCAACCATCATCCTAGGATATGCACAGAGATATTGCAGAGGCAGTGGTTACAAGAGAGTATGTAGCTTTTTTGGCTTTTCATCCACATCCTCGAATTACCATTCCCGATGAGCCAACACCTTTACCTGTGGAGGAGGATGCTGTTGAGGGTGAGGAGGATAGCAGGGATGATTCTCACTCGAGCAGCAGTACTAAGAGCAGCAGTGATGACAACAACAGTGATGATGGGGATGGTGGTGGTGGAGGTGGTAGAGGGGTTGGGCCAGGTAGTGTTGGTCCATCATCGAGCAGGCCTCACAAGAGGTGAGCAGTGGCATTTCCTTATGTTGATCATCAAAGATAGATTGCCAGTTTGCAAACATAGGTACAAAATCTATAGGGACAGTTGGTGCAGACATAGGGTTTGCTCGTAT
The DNA here is from genome assembly GCA_007115665.2 of Sequoiadendron giganteum. Lineage (NCBI taxonomy): Eukaryota > Viridiplantae > Streptophyta > Pinopsida > Cupressales > Cupressaceae > Sequoiadendron > Sequoiadendron giganteum. The sequence continues at coordinate 361,527,883 of CM021108.1, read as the reverse complement.
AGATGCAGACTCAGATGTAGAGTCAGGCATAGACTCATGCAAAGACATTGGCACAGGTACAGGGACAATCGGCAACTGTTCAAACTTAGGTTGATACTTTGACAGCCGAGAGGGATAGTGCTAGATAGATTGTTGAGAGGGCATAGGAGACTACTGAGACCTTATAGAGGGTAGCCGATGGTACCTTTGTTGCCGACTAAATGAGGGAGGTTCTATGGGCTGGCCGAGAGGTGGAGTTCTACAGGGGCCAATATCATGTTGCAATTCTTGCTGATCGCAGAGTTAGTTATGCCCCATCAAGATCTGGTCAGACACGTACCCAAACAGCTAGCGAGGGTGTGACGTAGCCTCCACAGAGAGATCCTAGAGATCCTATTCCTTCCAAGGGTGGTGGTGGTACTGGTCCTATTATGCTTGCTCATTCTGGTAACATCATATCATAGATGCCATTTTGTGATTTTGAGATATTCTCTTTTTGAGACATGATGTGTACTTCGAGTCAGCTCATTTTTGATGATGTATCTTTTCTTATTTCAGACTTCATTGTATACTTGACATTGATGATATATATGATATGCAGTTGATTACTATTGATTTATGATGGTTTATGATTCTATGATGGATGCATTTATTTTACGTGATGATGATAAAAAAATGATGATTCTATGATGAATGCTTTTATTTTACGTGATGATGATAATATTAAATGCTCATGTATGAATATATGATGTATGGATATGTTCTAAATGATGATATATGATGTATGGATGTATGATGTTCTAAATGATGATCTATGTGATGATGATAAAAAATGAATGTAATGGTGCAATGAACATGATGTGGAAAATATGGTTAATAAATGTACAACTATTTAAATGCATGAATGATGAGATGATAAAAGCTTGCAATGATGAGATGATGATCCTATATGTTTTTGATGATTTTTGGTTTATGTCAAGTATACTCATTCATATTTGTAGAAAATAATCATTAATTGGAATCCTTTATGCAATGAACACTCTACAGATGTAGAATTTATTATTAATGCAGTCCTAATTTTATCATGCAACTATATGCAAAACCATTGTCATTTTAACAGTACTTTTGTGTTTGGTATCATCATAGAGCTTTTTAGGATGTTGAAAGTGAGTACAAGCATTAATGGTATATGTTAGACCAATGATGACCTGAGTACTACTTTCATGAATTTTTATATTGCAAGCGAACACAAGCATCTAGGTATAATTGAACTGAGATGACCTGAGCATTCATTGCATAATCAGGCAGAGATTAATCATTTTAACGTGTGAATTTTGAATGTCATCGGTGATACATTTGCATAGCACATCACCTGATAATTCACACATTTATATGATTAACTTATAGATAGCAGACAATAAAAATATCATTCTTCTTCCTTGTTTCTCTAGTTCATTTACATCATTGAGTTACTCCAAAGAAATGATAATAATTAAATCAAAAATACAATTTATCCACCTTTTACTTAGAGTGTTTCAATCATTATTTAGATTAGATCACCCTTCCTGATTTTATGATGTTTTTGTGATTTTCTGAGATTTTGACCAAAGACCTAACCTATTAACCTATCCTAGGGGTCTCAGGGGCTGATCAAAGATTAGCCTTGCCTATGTTACACAAGTAAAGACCACGCAGTTCAACTGACACAGACTCATTTTTTTTGGTGTTTTCTTTTCTAGACCGACTTTTTGACTTTTTTTTGGATTTTCTGATATGATACGGATGTTTGATGCCTTTCCAATGGTGATTGATGTTGTGCTTTGATCATTGTTTTTGTGTACTTGTCATATTGTTGTTTTCCCCTTTTTTTCGAAACCAATGTTTTTGTTGTCCCCAAGCTTTGGAGTGAGAATTGACTATGTGAAATGATTTGACAATGGATGCAATGATGGCAAATGATATGATATGAAATGGTAATGACTGCTAGACTAATGATCTTGATATGTATCAAAATAGATGGAAAGCTAGTTTAGAATCACATACGATGCCTGTTTCCAGGTTTTCACCATATATTTTGATTGCACTCTTGTTTTTGTATTTTCCCTTTTCTCATTTTTCTCTTTTGTATTTTTTGTATTTTTTTGTATTTTTTGTTGCCAAGATGCCTATTTGCTAGGTTTTCATCAAGGAAACCCTTTTCCAAAAGTTTGACCCGTGCACTAGGAAATTCAGGTATAGAACATTCTGAGATGGATACTATTGATAGGTTCATCAAACAAATCCCCTTCTAACGTTGATAGTTGATAGGCCCTTGATCAGTACACTGATATGATGACAAAAGGACCTAGCCATTTAGGCTCAAATTTCCCTTTCTTTTCCCTATCCTGTTGATTTCTAGGGTTCTCTTTTAGAACCAAATCGCCAACCTAAAAGACTCTAGCTTTTAACCTATGATTGTAGCTCCTTGATATTCTTTGTTGATATGTCGTGAGATGATTGACAGCTTGTTGATGATGCTCATCCAATAATTTTAGTTCTTGAAGTCTGGATACCCTATATTCCTCATCTAAAATGATTCCTCTTAATGATAAACAGAGTGATGGAATCTCTACTTCAATGGGTAGTATGGCCTCTGATCCATATATCAAGGAATATGGTGTAGCTCCCATCGGTGTTCTGATACTGGTTCTGTAGGCCCACAATGTAGGATTAAGCTACACATGCCAATCATATCCAACATCGCTAACTGTCTTCTTGAGTATTTTTAGAATTGTTTTGTTAGAGGCCTCTGCTTGGCCATTTCCCTAAGGATAGTGCGGTGTTGAGAAACGATGTTGGATACGAAACTTCTCACACAATTCTTGGACATCTTGGTTCTTGAATGGTCATCCATTATCAGTGATAATAGATTAAGGGATGCCATACCGACAGATTATGTAATTCAATATGAACGAGGAGATCTTCTTTCCAGTGATAGTTGTAAGAGGCATTGCTTCTATCCATCTTGTAAAATATTCTGTAGTTTTGATTATGAACTTGTGTCCATTGGATGAAGAGGGATTTATATTTCCTACCAAATCTAGTCCCCATTGAAAAAAGGGCCATGTTGATGTGAATGGATGCAACTCTTGAGCTGGTGTGTGAATCAGTTTACTGTAAATGTGACACTTTTGACATTTCTTTACAAACTGATACGATTCTTTCTCCATGCATGGCCAATAATATCCCAAATGGAGGAGTTCCTTTGCTACTGTTATACCACTCATATGAGTACCACAAATACCCTCATGAACCTCATGTAAGGCCATCTTAGATTCATCATGTTCTAAACATCGGAGTAAGGTACCATCAAGAGCTCAACAATAAAGGATATTGACGATTGAAGTATGCCAGGTGGATTGGCAAATAAAACTATTTTTTTTTCATTCTTGGAAAGATCGGGGGGGAGGATATTGTCCTTGAGGTAAGCATAGGTTTTCTCATAGATAGAGGTTTCAATGGTATCTAGATGGCATATGGTATTGGATTCCAAACTATTGTAAGAAGGACATGATACTTGTTCTACCATAAAATCATAACAACCTCATTTCTCTAGCAATTGTCAGAGTGAAGCAATTGTGGCCATAGCATCCGCAGCTTTGTTCTCCACCCTTAGAATTTGATCAAATTTGACATTGACAAAAAACTATTTTAGATCATCTATTTGCTGTTTGTAGGGCATCAACTTTTCATCTTTTGTCTGATACTCATCATTTACTTGATAAATGAATAGTTGAGAGTCCCCATATACCTGTCATTCTATGATCTTCCATTCAATTGCGATTTTGACCCCAATGATTAATGATTCATATTCCGCCACATTATTTGTACATTGAAACACTAGTCTATAAGATTTTAGAATGGTGAGTCCCTGGGGAGTGATGAACAAAATCCCTGCTCCAGATCCTCGTTGTGTGTATGATCCATCAAAATACAATATCCATTGTTGTGGTGTCACTGTCAGAATGTCTGCATCTGGAAACTCCATTATCATAGGTCGATCATCTGGTAAAGGAGCCTCAACCAATTGTTCAGTGACTTCTTGACCCTTGATGGATTTTCTCTCCACATATTGAATATCAAACTCACTTAATAGCATGACCCACTTTGCCAGTCTACCTATTAAGGGAGATTTTCTCAATAAATATTTTAAGGGGTCGATCTTTACTATTAGCCTGATTGTATGAGTCAACATATAATGTCTTAGCTATTGAGTAGCAAACACCACCACCAAGCAAGATTTCTCTATGAAAGTGTAGTTTATTTCATAGCCATTTAATGTTTTGCTGATATAGTAGATGGTGTGTTCCTTTCCTTCATAATCCTCTTGTGCCAATAATGCTCCTAAAGAGATGTATGTGGTTGCAATGTACAGTATCAGAGGTCTTCCTTCTACTGGCAGCATGAGAATAGGTGGTGACATTAGATATTGTTTTATTTGATCAAACATTGTTTCACACCCATTATCCTATTTGAAAACAACATTTTTTATGCAATAGATGATTGAATGGATGACTTTTGTCTGCCAGGTGGGAGATAAATCTCCTGATTGATTGGAGCCTTCCCTGTAGTGATCTAAGTTGACTGATATTTATGGGAGGAAGCATCTCCATTATTGCCTTTCACTTTCATTGGATCTACTTCAATGCCCTTTTCTAAGACAATGTATCCCAACAATTTCGCTGATGTGACCCCAAAGACACACTTCTTGGGGTTTATCCTAACATTGAATTTCTCTAGCTGTGTGAAGATTTTGCTTAGAATATGCAGATGTCCTTCCCTAGTACATGATTTAGCCAGGATATCATCCACGTAATCCTCCATGAAGGTGTGCATCATATCATGAAAGATTGTTGTCATTGCTCTTTGATACGTCGCTCCTACATTTTTTAGACCAAATGGCATGACATTCTAGTAGAAGGTTCCCCATGGACATGTAAATGTAGTCTTTTCTTGATCTTCTGGAGCTATTTTAATTTGATTGTATCCAGAGAAACCATCCATGATTGACAACATGGCATGCCCTGCCGTTAAGTCCACAATGATGTCTAAATTTGGTAATGGGAAATCATCCTTTGGGCATGCTTTATTCAGGTCCCTGAAATCTATACATATCCTGATGCTTTTGTCTAGCTTTGAGATAGGTACAATGTTTGATATCCACTTGGTGTAGTCAATATACCTTATGAATACCGCATCTAACAATTTCTTTAACTCGGTCTTTACCATTAATGCATTATGGGGATGCATTTTTCTCAAATTTTGCTTCACAGGCTTGATTCCTGTAGGCAAAGACAAATGATGCATGAGCAGATTTGGATCCAATCCTGGCATATCGAAATATGACCAAGAAAAGTTGATGCTTCTCTCCTTAAAGAATTTGATGAATTTTGGTCTCTCTTGATTTGTCATGGATTCTGCCAGATGTAGGATTTTTGCTTTTTCTTCAGTGCCAATGTTTATAGACTGTGTTGGTTCTACCAGAATTGATGACCACTCATGATAATGTTCTGGAAGAGTGTCAAATCTCCCATCTTTCGGTGCCTCATAAATTTTGTCACCGTTAGATGCGTTCTTTATTTTTTATTTTTCCAGATCTAATGTTGCCATAGAATGGTTTTCACCATTAGATATATTATCCTTGTTTTTACTTTTGCAACTAGAAGATTCGACACCCTCCTGCCGTGTTGCGTTGTTATGAGTATTATAGATATAAATCTTACCAAGTTTGTCATGACATAGGAAATTTACGATGGCATCATCATTTGCAAATATGGGTACATTCATAGGTTCAACAGGTTCCTAGTCAATAAGTTCAGGATGGATTAAAGGCATGAAGTCATCAGATTGACTTAGGTTGATGGGGGTAAGGGTTCGGATAGAAATTTTGTCATAGTTGTTATTAGGTACATTGAGATTAATGATGGTACCCTCTTCGAGATTGTATAGTTCACTTGATGTCTGTTCATCCCCACTTGAGTCATTGATATTTAGTGATCCTAATACAAATGGTCTAGACCCAGAGCTTTGTCCCTCCTCACGTGTAGGTGAATATTGTTGTATTACATCAATTTTAATATCGGTGTAAGATATATCAGAACACATATCCCACTCATATTCATTTGAATCCGTTTCAGAGCTATCTCAAACCTGAAGGATTCTTTCTACAGCCTTCTTTGTCATCTCTTGTTTTTGTTCTTTAGAGTATCCCAGTCCTGTTTTCTCTTTTGAATGGAGAGTGAGGGGCTGAATAGGTTCAACTATACCTTCCTTCCTTAATCCAATAGGTCCTTGCCCCTCATAATCCTTTTTTTCTAGGATAGCCTTCCCTTTGCTATATATGTCTGTATTGATATTGACATTCTTGATACTGATATTTGATGTCAATGGTTTCTCCTCTTTGTATAACCAATCAAGGATTGCTTTGTTGTCTGATTCATCCTCTATGGTATCAGCTCTTACAAACCTTTCTTCTAGAACTATGATAGGTAGTGATGTTTGATATTTGATCATGGATGGTTGGCCATATGTCTTTAGAGATGGCATTAACTGTGAAAGATTAAGCGATTGCTCCAGAGAATATTGCCCCATTCCCTTGTCTGTCAGCTAGACTTGCTCTTGAAATTTTCTATGACAAAGAAGTTTGGGGATGTGGATTGTCTGATAATTTAGTATCAACAAGACTTGTATCTTTTGCTTTATCTTTCTTCTCTACCCACTTGGTGGTGATATTTGGATTTTTTTCCTCATTTGATGACTTTGAACTAGATGTTTCCCTATTGTGAGGCACAAATGTATCTTGAGAGATTCTAAGTGTGTCACAATGTTGAGGATGATTATAATCAGCAGATATAGTCACCTCTTGTCCATTTACTGGGAATTTTAAGCATTGGTGATATGTGGAAGGCACTTCCTGCATTTCGTGGATCCATGGGCGTCCTAAGAGTATGTTGTAAGTTAACTCTTTTTCCAATAATTGGCATGCTATGTGTTTCATCATCGGTCCCACTTGAATGGGTAACACAACTAATCCCTTAGAGCATCTCTCTTCCTCATCATATGATTTTATGGTCATTTTCCTTTGGGCATCAATAGCATCATCAGAATACCCTAGTGCATGAATTAACTTTAGAGTGCAAATGTTCAAACCAGCTCCCCCATCTATTAAGACTATTTTGACATAATGATTGTGGATCAAGACTTCGATATGGAGTGCAGTGTTATGGGGATGGTTTAGTGACACATCATCCTATTCAGAGAATGATAAACAATGTGGGGTATTCAAATGCCCCACCATAGCTTGGAATTGGCAAACATCTAGATTTTTCGGTATCGTAGTGGCAACTAATACTTGTTCTAGAACCTCCTTATGTGATGGTGATAGTTTGAGGAGTTCTAGTATTGATATCTGCACTGGAATATTTTGAAGCTGATCGACAATGTTATAATGAGATGGAGGTGGATATGCATTTTTAGACCCAACTCCCTTTAACACTACCTTGGATTGCCCCCTAGTCATTACATTTGTTGTTTGATAGTCTTGTCATTCTCTGATTTTTAAAAAGTTTATTTGATTTTCAGAGACTCATATGCTTGGGAGCAAATCCAAAGGGGTAGTGTTGTTGGTTTCGTGTTCGTCCATGTTATGACCAATGGTATGATCACTCTCTACTTCGATAAGACAAAGGATCGTTTTATCATAGACATGATTGATATTTTTACCTTTGTTGTTCGTAGAAGATGATGCTCCTTTTTTATTGTTTGGTAAAGGGTCCTTGAGAGCTGAATGATCATTATTGTTTTGGGGTCCCTCTATATATACCTTGTTATTGTTGATTAGATCTTGAACTGTGTGTTTTAACTCCATGTAATCATTAGTTTTGTGGCCTGTATTGTTGTGGAAATTGCAATAATATGCGTCATTCCACCATGGTGGTTTGACCTTTGGATCCCATAATATTGCTTCCCACGTAGTGATAAGACCACTTGTGACTAGTTCTTTCATCACTAATTCCAATGTTTGGCCTAAAGGTGTGAACCTATGCCGGTTTGATGATTTTTGGTATGGTTGCGGTTTTGTGATTTTGTTGTTTTGAATGACATTCAACTTGATGATTTGATCATTTTTTTGATTTGTTTTTGAAGTAGATGATCTCAAATTTAAAACTGGTTTGGCATTTTGTGAATCATTGGTTGTTTCGTTGGTAGTTGTATTTCGGTTATTTTTCCAAAATTTTGGTTTATCACTATTGGGGTATTGATTTGAGGAGTTTGTGTTATTTGATTTTTCATTGAAATGTTTAATAACCCCTCTTTTGAGTAGCACTTCTTCAATCTTAAGGGCATTTTGTATCACCTTTTCAAACATAGGAGGAAATTGCAATTCAAGTCTATAACTCATCTCCTTCGTCAAGTTGTCAATGAACAATTCCATTTTTTCTTTCTCAAGAGTGGAGCGAGGATATCTAGTGAATAGTCATCACCATCTTTGTAGAAAGGACAAGAATATCTCCCCTTTGTTTTGTTTCAGGTTATACAGATCCTTTATCATGACATTATGTTGGATGTTGAAAGAATACTGAGAGATGAACCTATTGACAAGTTCTTCAAAAGTCCTTATTCCTGGTTGTAATTTTGAAAACCATTCCATACATGAACCTCCCAAGCTTCTCAGGAAAAATCTCATCAGGTAAGTTTCCTCTTGAGAAAACTCTAGGCTCATGGTTTTGAATTTGTGGATATGATCGATCGAATCTGTTCTTCCATTGTATATTTCATACTTGGGGAATTTTTAGTGTCAAGGAAAAGGTATCATATTGACTATTGAGTCGAAAGGATAAGGACAAATGTCCTATACTGCATACCTTTTGGTGTTCCCTTTTGTCATGTCTTGTATTTTTTGTTGTAAGATTTGCATTTGGGATGTTAAGGAAACAACCACATCTATACCATGTGTGGGTTGTGGTATTTCGGTTTCACTTGTTCCACGTGCTTCTCTAAGGTGATTTACATCAAAGTCTTTGGGAAGCTTAGCACCTGATTCAACCAACATTAAGAGGTATTTCTCAATGTCCTGTTCTAAGATATTTTCCATGAATTTATGGAATTTTGGATCTTGTTGAGCTGTTTGTATGTCTTCTGGAGTTATTTCATTTTTGTCACTTTGATGTAAACTATTCTATGGATTTTTTTCTGCCATTATATTTGATGTTTCAAGTTCCTTTTCTAAGAGCCTCTGTTTTTGTAGCCTAGTGAAGATTGGCATACAAGTGTTTTGTTATTTCTTCCAAAATTTGATCTTCTATGTTGGAAAATGTCAAGTGAATTTTTAACAAAGTCGACTAAGATGATATATCTTATTGATAAGACTAGGTTAAAAATTTGATTACTATGCCTTGTTTCATGATAATAGGATGATAATATCTTGATGATGAAACTTTAGCGTAATAATCGAGATTGTGTTTTGATTTGACACTTTATGATTTGCAAGATCTATGTTTTAGTCGAAAAGATTGGATACTTGTATGAACCTATCTGATTTTGGTTTCTAGACAATGATTCTGATAAAAAGGTACTTCTGTTTTGATAAAAATCCATGTATAAATGACAGACAAACTGACTGATATGATTTGGAACTCTCTATTTTTGAAAGCACTAAAACAGAGTTCAGGGGCCCTAAAATAGGTGATGGAAGTGCTATTTCTTAAAAGTGCTAGAACAGAGTTCAAAAGCACTGAAATAGATGATGGAAGCGCTCTCTTTATGGATGTGCTACAATAGTACTCGAAAGTGCTGAAAAAGATGATGAAAGTGCTATTTGATGGAAGTGCTAAAACAATGCTTAGAAGCGCTATTTTATGAAAGCGCTAAAATAGAGTCCCAAAGCGCTGAAACAGATTTCCAGAGCACGAAAATAGAGGGTTGATGTTCAAGACTCCTTATTGCAAAATTTGACTTGGCCTTGTGGCATATTCTATCATGGGTTGTGGGATGTAGGACTGACGTATGTGTTGACTATGGTTGTGATATTGTGTAAGGCCTCTCCTTTGGAAGAAAGCTCGTGAATAAACTAGTTCTATAGCGTAATCAAGAGTATGACCTCTAGGAAAGTCATGATACCTATGAATGAAAGTTTTGTGGTGTAACAAGATCTTTCGACTTTGATATAAGAAATGCCTTCTTCTTAAATTATCCTGGTAACTGAGTGGTCTCTTGGGTTTGTTGACTTTGATGGTTTTCTTGATAAACTTGGTTGATTTCCACTTTCGAATCATGAATTTTTCTGACCTGATTTGATTTGCTATTTTTTGGATGATCTTTTATCTAATTTTTAATGATTTTGAAAACACAACAAACAAATTGTAGAATCTGGACAGACAGTGTACATTCAAGAACCACGAATGGCCCTTATTGATTTTCATGAGTTTGCTTTGACAAATGTACACAATTCAGACAGACTCACTCTTAAGGTCAAATAGGTCATTGTTATACTCAACAACCCACATCTTGAAATTGCGTTGACGCACACAGCCATGTCACCCCCTAGAGGGTGCCCATTTTTTTGTCGTTTCCAGGCGCGTACTCAAAGTTGGATTTCTCATCCTCTGAGCAAAAGGTCCTTGGAAATTATGTGAGTATCTTGGGGTAGATTCTTCCCTCCCCTTGCACCGTGAGTATTGCAATGTTTGGTTACTGACTCGGCGAATACTACTCTATGGTTCATAGATAGGGCTTCCGTGCGGTGCGACAATTGATAAACTCCCTCAGGAGACCTCCCAATCTTTAGAACAAATATTTTGGGGATGGTTATCTTGCTCACTACCATCAAGTTGGAATTTCATCAGCAACTTGCATTTTGATTAGAGTGGGTTGGAATCCTTGGCTTTAGGTGTTCCCACTTAGGTCGTTCCCGTAGGGTGAGTACTTTTTCCCACTATGGCAGGCCTTCTAAAGGTTTTAACAAAAGCGTAAATTTGCATGAAAATAAGGATGAGTCTGGCACTTTGATCACCCAATTAAGGGAGAGCATAAGCCTATTCACCACACAAGCGCAACAGATAAATGATTCATTTTAAGCCCAAAAGCCAAATTTTGCTAATCTATGTGAAGATTTTGCTTCACAATAATCATGGTGTCCTTTTAATTGATATTGCAAAAGTGTGATGGCTACCCTAGGATTGAGAAATTTTAAACTAGAGATGGCTACCCTAGGATTGATAAATTTTAAACCAAATGATTATCCTAGGATTGGTTCATTTTAGTCTAACTGTATCAAAATGAAATTCTGGCCGTGGTCGCATCAGATCCATATCAAAATTACAGAAGTGCTAAAATAGTCTACGAAAGCGCTATAGTTTTTACCTGATGCGCTAAAATCGAAAATGCTGAAACAAAGTACCGAAGCACCAAAGTTCTTCACGGAAGCGCTAAATCAACTTTTCTAGAGATGGGTAACCGATGTGCTGAAATAGTTCTTGGAAGCGCTATAGTAGAAAGCACTAAAACATTTAACGGATGCACTATAGTATTACAGAACTGCCGAAACAGAGCACGGAAGTGCCATAGTTTTCCACGGATGTGCTATAGTTTTTAACGCAAGCGCTATAGTTTTTTATGGAAGCGCTGAAATGGAACACGTCAGGAACTTGCACGACACTTTTAAAAAAAAATCATAAAAATATGGGGTTAATGCCCCACGGTGTGCACCAAATTGTAAGTGTGAATAAGGTATAAAGAATAAAACACTTCTTAATGAAACATTGTATCAAAGATCAAGCTAATAATCTACTGAAAGTGTCTCATTGTCTCCTATCTTCAAAGATTTATTAAGCTATTGTGCTCTTAGATATAAATAACACTATAACTGTTAAAATGACAATCTAAAGAATGGAATGATGTTGATGCAATGATGTGAATCTATATGATAAAATCTAGATGATAAAAGAAACTAATATAGCATGGATTGACATAAAAACTGATAAATGAAGCTACAGGAGGTAGCCATGATATGAAAACTAGAATGCTAGATGATTGGATGCTTGATGCTTGATGCTTGGATGCTTGATGCTTGAATGCTTGATGCTTGAATTCCTATAGAGTAAGAGTGCATAAACTTGATAATCTAGATCTGGATCCTTTTCTTGATCGAATGAAGTTGTATTTATAGATTTCTTGGCTGTAGAAATGCATAGGGATGGCAAAGAGAGGCTTGGATTCAATATGAGGATTGAATGGTGAGAGATGGAGGAGATTGAGAAGATTTTGGGGATTTTCTCAACCCATGAAAACACCAGGCAAGAGAAGAGGAAGGATTGATGGAAGAAGATTGAGAGAAGAATTTGCAATTTGTCTCCAATTTTTCTCCAAATCTTCCCATGAAGTTTGAATCAATTAATTTTGACATATTTTGACATAAATTAGACATAGGATATCTAATTTAATTTTGAGGAAATATAGAGGAATATTCCTTATGCCTTAATTTAAATATTTTTGATCTATTTAAATTAGCCAAAGAGGGATAAATAATTTAATAAAACAAACTATAGAATTTTTTTATTAAATTAAAAATGGAAGAATATGATAATTAATCAATAAAGTGTTTAACCTTTATTTAATTAATTTAAGATTGATATGATAGAATAAAATAGGGAAATGATAATTAAATCAAACAAAGTATTTAATTTTGTTTATTTAATTAAGATGATATTGTGATCCTAATAAAAATGTTGCTTCCTAAATGTGGGATGTTAAATAAGAAACTAATAGTGTAATAAAGAGAAACAACAAGATAATAGGGCACCTCAATGATTAGCCTAAGAAAATGAACAATATGAAAGCAAGATGAACAAGTAAATTGCTGTTATACTTTCATGTTGTTGCTTCCTTGGTTGGCCCTTGATGTTGAAGTCTTGTGTGCTCCTTGGATGGCAATGAAAATGAAGTAGATGCAAGATGAATTGATGCAATATGGATGCTAAAATAGATGAGAGATTGAATGGAAATTTTACAAGAGTTTATTTGCAACAAAAGACTTGATCCCCCTAAAATGAAGGAATTGAAGGGGTATTTATAGGCTAAATTAAATTCTCTAGAGAATTCAATGGTTGGGATTGATCCAACAAAGATCAAGATGAAGGGCTATGGTGAGTTGAGGACTCACAAGCCCTCACATCTTGACATGTGGAAGGTGAGATTTCTTAGGGTGGAGTGATGTGGAAATGAGGTGGATCTTGGGGGATGAGAAGATTCCTTGGAGGAATAAAAGTGAATTAAAAATTCACAATGATTGGAAGAATCTAGTGGATAAGAGAGTGTCTCCAAAAAGTTGGAGATTTGTCACATGTGGGTGATGTGACAAGTCCAAGGTTCTAGAAGCCCTTGGCACATGTGAAGTGACAATTCAAGGCTTCTAGAATCTTGCATGGGGGATGGGGAAGACCTTGGAAAGATAAAAGTGAATTAAAAATTCACATGGGGAAGAGGGGAACCTTGGTTGAATAAATGTGAATTAAAAATTCACATGGGGAAGGGAGTCCATACCAAAAATGGTAAGTGGGAAGGTTGACCAGAAAAGGTAAGCCAAATGTGGCTAATGATTCTGATTAAGGTTGTGCAAACACATGATTAAGGTAATTAATGAGAGATTAGAGGCAAGTGGGAGATTATGGAGGATATGACACTTAATCTTGATTAAGTGGTGCACATCCTAATCACAGATTAATTAATTTAATCTTGGATTAGGAGAGGGTTATGGAGAATGTGACAAGGAGAGAGAAAAGAGGAATTAAAAATTGGTTTTAATTCAAATAGGTTTAAAAGACTAAATTAAATAATTTGCTATATTTATTTAATTTAGAGAAGAACAGGGTGTAAGGAAAAGTATTTAATTAGATACTTTAAGAACCTTAGGTAGAAAATGAAATAATGATTAAATAAATTATTTAATCACTGTTAATGGAATAGATGAATATAATAGACGATTTTGATCATATGGAAGTGATCAAATTTGGATGTCTACAGATATAATAGAAGAATTAGGAGAATTTAAATGTGAATTTAAACATGAACTATATAAATAAATATTTCTATTTATTCAATAGTAGAGGAATTTAGGGTAATTAATCAAATAATTTGTATTTAATTAATCAGATTCCCCAGACCAATTTCAGGTGTATATAGAGGTAATTACATATGTTTATATATGTATAGCATTATGGTAAAACATTCTATCATTTTCTCATAAAAGTAATTTTGTATTTATCAACGGATTCAATTTGTAACAACACAATAAATACAAAAAGGCATATAAGTATATATATACACCATAGGAGGTTTTGAAAGTTCGAGAAAACACAAGGCTTGTTCATATTTTTTGAGAAACTCTTTCAAATGGGGAAATTTCACAATCAAATTCCACTTTATAGACACAACAATTTTCTCACTCATTGAATCAAAATTACATTGGAAAAGAATTAAAAAACTTGGAATTTGTTTTCCTTTGAATTTGATTGCTGAAAGCCCCTTCAATTGTAGAATTTCCTTTCCTCCCAAGTTCTTCTTGTATCCTCTTTCCCCTTCCTTCTAGAATCTTATTTTGCAATGCTACAAAAAAAGAAAAACCCTTTCTTGCACCCATTTTTCCATTTTTGCAGAGCAACAAGAAGATTGTAAAAACAGTTATGTTTTCTCGTTACTTCATTTCTCATTTTGAAAGATTTATTTCATTTCCCCCAAGACCTAATCTTGAAAATAGAAAATTAAATAAAAAAAAATTTATGCTCAACTTTTATCCCCAATTTAATAACTAATCCTATTTTATTTACAATTCAACATTTTTCTGAAAACAACTATTTGAATAAACTTTTATAATTGCAATCAATGCTGAAACAATAACATGGAAATTGACATTAGTTGCAATCCAAATGATTAAATAACACAAATTATCATTTAATTGTATACATAAATATTTAATTAAACTAGAATTAATTCTTTTATTTTTTATTTTTTTATTAGACTGCAGGAATCGGGTAGCACGACCCCCTATAAACTGCAGTGCACCTGGTAAACTTTTTAACGTGATCGGCGGTGTTGGCACGACATGCCCTATAGTACCATAGGGGTGGGGAGACTAGACCTCATGACCAACCTCCTACATCAGGAAAAATTTAGCCAACTGAGCTAGGGCCCCAACCCCAATTCTTTAATTCTTTTAATTGCATATATAAATTTAAAATTAACCATTTTAAAAATACTAACAGTAAAACAATCATCCAAGCCAAAATGATAAATGCATCTATATGACACAAATTGCTTTGTGTGTGATCAAGAGAACCATTCTTGATTTACCTTGCCAAGAAGCTAACCTCCTCTACCTTAGCCACACCCTTGGTCTTCGACAACCTACAACTCAAGTACACTCAGGCAACCAAGATGAGATTAGCATTCAAGTAAAATATAATCAAATCAACATAAATCATTAATTCTAAATCAAATTCTACATAATTCATTATTTCTAATTATCACCTTTCTATTTTGCTTCATTTCCAAAGTAAAACGATATTCCATTCATTTCAACTTTTCACAAAATTAAAATCACATTTTCATATTTCATTCCTCAAAACACCATATTAATTATCATTTAATCTATCACACACAGACACATTCAATTATATAGCAAAACCACATCAGGTAAAAGTAGTCATCACCAAACTTAGAGACGTGACACACAAGAGTCTTCCTTCTAAATCAACTTCACACTCTTGTTCATAGTCATCTTCATCCACAAGGAGATCTCTTTCGTCATCACCAATCTCAACAACAAGATCATCCTTTTTATCACACTTTATATCAACATTCAAGAGAGACTCATGCAACAACTCATTACATGACTTGACTAGGATTTTTTGTATAACTTTTTTCTTGGCATCTTTCTTTTCTCTATTTCTTCCACACTTTCCCATGGTACTCCACTATCAGGATCTACCCAAGCCTGTTAGACTTCTATAGGGAACCTATGCTCTGATACCAATTTTTGGAGTACAATACCACTGAGAGGGGGGTGAATCAATGGTATGACAAATTTCAAACACACTTGAATTAATCTTTTAAGACTTTTCCCTTATAAAATGCAAGATCAGAATAATTCAACTATCAAGTACAACATCATATATGTAAAGCTTTCAAACTTGACTCATCAAAAAGAGTATACGAAGATCTTCAATTTGACTTGATCAATTTGCACCAATTTATGCTCATGTTATTTCAATGATACAAACATTCATTTATTGAATGTAACATCATAACAATTATATAAGAAATACTTGAGCAAACTCAAAGATAATCAGAAGAAAACAATCACACCATAAAAAATATGTTTTTCATGAGTGGAAAACCCTCATAGGGATGAAAAACCACTTGATAAAATGCCTCACTGGCTACAAAATGCCTCACTATAAACACAAGCCTTACTGGCAACACAAGCCTCACTGGCTACAAAATTCCTCACTAGCAACACAAGCCTCACTAGCTACAAAATGCTTCACTGGAAAAGGAACCTCATTGGTTACAAGTATGCCTCACTGGAAAATACAAATTTCACATCAATATGATTATGTAAATAAAAAGACAAAGTATAATCTTTGTTTCACTGCAAATCAAGGGATGTAGATGGATTCTACAACTTCACTACTCAATCTTTATAACTCCTTTGTAAATATATTGTCATACTATCACCATTATGTCAGCTTGATTGATACAAACATATTTTTTGACTTATCACTGCTATCTTTCCTCTTATTCAAAATAATACATCATCATGACTTCGACTAACATAAACAAAACTTTCACCTTTTTAAGATCTGCAACTAAGCACAATTGAATCAAAACACAAAAACCCTTATACCTCCTAAAAAACACTTCAACACACTACCTCTTCAAGATCCACATGAAAACCATAATAAAATGATGATTATATTGACAAAAGTCTCATCATATCACTGTGAGTTGAAACTAAGATAGACATGAAGTCTTGTTAAAATAAGATTGTTCTTTCATGCTTTAACACAAATCCTTGCATCAAAACCTAACAAACTTTTCTACCACTGCATCTACAATAATATGGACTGTATTGAAGTTGCATAACTCCAATCTCTTTTTGTTTTAGATAGATACTATAATAAACATATGTCATTCAATAACATTGTTTAAAGCAAGGATTATTACAACAAACTCTGAGTTTGAAACATATGTATCATTTTCAATGCAAATGTTGCATATGAAAAGACATTTATCTTTCCATCAACTTCAATCTCTGCTAATGCATTTTGGTAAAAGATCTTACCATGCATAGACAACATGAAGATTACACCCTTCAACTAACTAATTCCATCCACAAAAATTCTTATTGATATCATTGAGAAAAGAACCTCCTTCGATGACAGTTACAGTGTAAATGAAAGTAGTTAGGGCTTATGAATTTCATACAACTATCAATTTTTTCTTCAACTTATGCCCGTTAAGACTCAAACTCAATTGAATAATCACCATTGATATGTGTCTTTGTGCTAAGGACTACTTAAATTATCACCACTGATGTGTTTTTGGTGCCCTTCCCAAATTTATTAACCTATGCTCACTAGTGGCCTAGGTTCTTGGGGCCATTCATTGGATGAGTATGAACCCTTAACATTATAACTTAAGTTCCCTTTAACCAGTTCTAGGAGGTCAACTCAATTTTATTAAAAAAGGCAACCTTCCTTTGACAGATAAGAACACCAAGAGCTAACACTTAGCCCTAGTAACTAGGTTTAGATGCTTCTTAGGGATTTAAACCATAAATCCTACTTCCATTGCTTAGGATGACCTCCACTATTTTCATGCCATTACAAATACCACACCCTATAGAGGTGCATTTAGATTGAGCACTATGATCAACCTTGTTTTTTGTTGTCCTTGTTATTTGTGGTATATAAACCAAACACCTTGTCACTATCAAACAAGCCTTGTAAACCAAAAACCTTGTAACTTTCCTCCATTGAACACACCATTCATTGTTCATACAAGCTTAGCTACTGACCTTTTCTTGACTTGAAACACTGACAGGTTTACTACTACTTATTTGACATCAATGACAACTATAAAGGAAACAAGGAAATTTTTTCGATGCATCATTGTTGTCAAATGTGTAGATTTATTCAACATTTTTATAGGTCTTCATTTCATATTTCTAAATGTTAGATGTTGAATAAATAACATGTTAGGTTTATCAGGATTTTAGTTTATAGCAGTCTTCAATAAGCATGCAAGAGTTGAAGTTTCAGATGCAAATGATTGGTTCCAAAACAACTACTATTTTTTCCCAAATGAACAAGATGAGTAGTGAACGGTGTGAGGAAAACCCCTATGACATTGATTAGAGGCATGCATAGGTAGGAAGATAAGTTGAGTTTTCTATAATTCTCATCTTATTACTAAGATTTCATGGTCAAGTTACAAGGGGTTGGGCTGCATTCAAATTCAATGGTGATGCCTTTCAACCTCAATGTTTTGTTGTTGCACAACATAATCCTTCAAGATGCATGTAATTTTATATTCCATATGCTTTTAAGTTATAACAGGGTATTTCTTAGGATTTTACAACTATAAATTCAAATCCTTCTCATTTTGGAGGATAGAACAATGCAACACCTCAAGATACTTAAGGTATGGGATTGTCAAAAAGTGAAGAAAATTCCATATGGATTGGAGAAGTTGAAAGTACTAAAGAGGTTAGAGTGAAAGTGTTAGTAGAAAGGTTCTTCAAAAGTATCCAATCTACATGAATGGTTAGTGGTAGCAACAAAACCTTATGATAATAAATCTACTAGTGCACACACTTTGAAGCCCTCACTACCATACATATATATCTATTGAGTAGAGGCACAATACAAAGACACAAGTCATAAGGATTTAAATATTATGGTTGTCATGTGAAGAGAGGATGACTGTGAAAATTTTTACAAGTGAGGTAAAAGAATAGTCCATATTCCAATGTCTTCATCTTCAAGCAAGAATATGAAGATAACAGTCCAAGGATCATAGTCAAAATAGCATATTGGAAAATCCTTGAGATATGAAAGGTGTCAGGATACTTGAGGAAAGTTTAAAAGTAAGAAAGAGGATCTTTCCAAGAAGATAGTCAACATATTTTGGACAGTCATCAAAGGAAGATAGAATATATGAAGTGACAATGTCATTATAATAGTGAGGGTTGATTGAATAGAAGATGGGTAGATATGATACATAGAATTGATAATCCATGCAAGAAGATAGCATTGTGCATAGTTGAAAGGTAAAAAAGATATTGAATATCAAGCTAAGGTTAAGATATTAAAAGGATAGAGAACACTAACATAGGATAGTCAAACAAAGGTTTCAATGACCACAAACATATGTGATAGAATTGACAATGTGAGAAGAGAATAATTCTACAAGGATATTGGTGAGAAAATGTCATTTTTTGTAGAATGATATCTACAATATAGAGGGTTATTAAAAGTAAAGTTCACTCAAAGCTTGATCAAAAGAAAATGGCATTAGGTGTCCATGCACAACCCATGAAAAGGCAGTGACCTGAATAAGGTTACTTAGAGAATAATAGCAAGTCAATTAGAAAATTTGTAGAGGATATAGTAATTTGTGTCAGTTCATGTTGGGGTTCTTTTATATAAAAACTATAACCCTATAGATGGATTATGGAAATGTGTTTTATCTATTATTACCAATAAGGAGATCTTTGAGAACAATGATATAGATAAAAAAATGCAGTGTATTTGTTTATGTTGCCTAATTTAATAGGAGTCAAGTATTGAAATGATTCCATTGGAGGAGCTTGGGAGATCAAAAGTGCATTTAATATGCCTAATGAAGGTGGAAGAATGAGCCTAGAATCTAAGATTTTGAAATCCAACCTCTATCTCAACCTTAGACCCATCCCCATGAGTCTAATGTATCCATGGAGTAATTATCACATGAAACCCCTACAAAGGAAAGTCTGAGACAAGAAGAAATAATGAGAGGGATATACCTAGAAAACTGAGAATTCTGCAAGGATAGTAAGAAGTTTGCAAATGACAGAGATAAATGATAAACCCTTAAAAGGATAGTCCACTAAATAATGCAAAATATGGTGTCAGCAAGTGACAATGATGTGAATAAAATGGGGTTGAGGTGAGATAAGGGTTTACATCTTTCAAGCATGAGGATAGTAGTAGTCATCAAAAGACACAAGAGAGCCATTACACCATTTTATAGTGATAAACATGAATAGCAGTAGAAGTAGACCTCAATGTAATCTCAAAATAGTGATAGAATGTACTGTTCAATAACACTTTGAAAGGGACAGTCACAATTTGTAGAATGAATAGCATGTAGTAGGCAAGATTGAAGAAGGTGATTCAATATTCAAACCTAAAGCATAGTCACACTTAAAAAAGCACAATCATAGTCAATAAATGAAAACCAGTGTTCAAGAATAGTGATGAGGAGCAGTCAACAAAACACAATCACTATGCAATGAGAAGGGGCAAAACAAAGGAGTATGTGACAATGAACAAGTGCATTTGGTGTTGTAGAGAGTTTTGAAGGAGTCAAAAGTGTAGCAATCAGATCAAGGAATATCACCAAGAGGACTGTCAAGGTAATATTTGAATGAACACAAGCATAGTAGAAAGGTAGTCACCATGTCACTGTAATTAATTCCTTAGGATTGTGCAATGTCTATGAAAATTCAATGACTATGACTATCAAGTTATAATAGTCAATGCCTTTAACATTGAGCAAGGGTTTTATTAATAGTCAATACCTAAGGGTGGTGATCTAGTGATATTTACAACTGTCATGAATACTTTTGTCCTTTTTTTACTATGATCTTGAATAAAGGGACATTTTGGGTGGAAAATTATCATAAAGGTGAATGACAGTCAACCAATGTAGAGGGTTGTCATCAATGACCTAAAATATTGTGCATACCTAAATCACAATCATCATCCATTGAAGATACAACTATGATAGTCCCTTTTTATTTCCTTGATTGGAAATCCCTTTTAATGAGGTAGATAGTTATAGTTCAGTAAAGAAGGGAAACCTTTGAGAAATGATGAAATTTCCACAGTTGTGATGAAAAATGAAGACATTATAAGATAAGGTATGGTGATCACATTAAGTAATAAACTATGACTTGAGAGCACAATAAAGGAAGATTATCAGATCCATAAAAGGAATGATAGTCTATATTTAGTGATATTTAGGGTGTTTCAAATAGTTTTTCTAGGCATATCAGATATTATTGTAAAAAATAAACTCACCAAAAGGAACAGTTATAAAGAGTCAAAAGGAAGATCACAAGATTATATTTTGAATAGTGGTATACAAAGATGAAGAGGGTAGTAATCTTGACATTATATTACATGGAGATAATGCTACAAGAGCATTCATGAGTTAGGACTAAAAAGTGATCAATCTGAGGCTCTTACAACCAGTTTTATTAAATAGCCTATATGGTTATGAATGAAGTTGGTTAAAGCTTGAAGGAATAGGAAGGAAATAAATGGTAGTTTTGAGCCCTAAAATGAAGGCTTTTTTACCTTGCATCACCAGGTATTCTAGAAATTCATGCAAAAGGATGAAAAGGATAACAAGTTGAGCTTTTCAAAGGGAAATTTAGGTATTCATGAGGGAGGTGAGAAAATTTTATGGCCTTTATGAATAGTCAAAGACATCATGCAAGCATCTAGGAGAGAGTTATTGATAAATTAAAAAAAATATGGTGACAAGGACAATAGGTAGATTTTTCAAGGGCATCTCCCAAGGATCTAGGAGCCTCATAACCAATTGGAACACATTTCAAGGAGCTCAAGAGACCAATTCAAGCAAGGAAACTTCTTGGGCACACAGAGGAGGTTGGCCTACTTTTAAACATGATAAATTAGTCAAAATTAGTCCCTATATGCTCTCCTATACTTGGAATGAGATATAGGACTCATAGGCTAGCATTTTCACTTAATGCTTTCATGTTTTTGAGTTGTAGAAGCAAAAAAAAAAAGCATTGTAACTCAGTTTTCTCAGTCACAACACTGAGAGATACACTTTGTAAGCATTTTAAAGAAAAAAATACATACTTTAGACTTGTATTATCTATAAGAACACCTTTATTTCAATAAAATCTAGTATTTTTTCCTTCTCAACAACTATCTTATTATGTGAAAATCAATTATTGATGTGTATTTATGTGTTTTACATTTAAATCCTCCAATGTATTATATCATTTCCAACATCTTTAGGAAAAAAATGTATATTTCATGTAGGTCATAGGTTATGTTACTAAATTTTAAACTCTTTATTTGTGAAAAGCACCTAATTTTCCTTTTGAATATTGTAAAAAATTTCAACTTTCCTATTAAATACTTATGCATGAACATGTTAACCACTTAGAATATTGAGAGAGGGGGGGTGAATCAATATTCTATTAAACCATTCAAACATTATCCATCAAATTATCAAATAAAATTCAAGTTATATAAGAAAAGAAAGAATGAAACATCCACAACATCACATAACACATGAATACCAAGATTTTTACATGGAAAACCCAAAATGGGAGAAACCACAGTGAGGGTTAGCTCACAATATATTATATCCAAATATAGTATATTATAGAAATGCTCACTACAAGTGGACTCGCTATAAATTTGACTCACTTCCCATGGAGAATAAGATAGAAGATAGAAAAGGTGGCTCATATCCTATTGAAATGTTAAAAATGCATCTATCATATGTTGGATTACAATTCCAATGAAGTACAAAACAATCTTTGCACTGATCTAGATCAATGCTTTGCTTTGCTCTGAATTCACACAACTCTAATTACATTCACATCACATACATGTAGGTGGAACACCATAAATTCCATCTATCATTTATCACTTTCACTTCATATCAAAACACCAAAATCAATCTATTATATATCCACATCAAGTGTAACATCGATTAGGTTAGCCTAATTTGGATGTAAGACACAAAATTTAACTTTTCATCCTCAAAACATTTCATCTAACATTTGTTACTCAATTAAAAATTAAAATCTCCTCAAGATAGGTAGGGATGGACCTAATATAGGCCCTACATAATATTGCAACACATACTAATCCTTCACAAAACACCAACCATGTTAGGTTGGCCCAAATAAGATCTAAACACAAAAGCCTTCATTTGTTTACCCAATTCACCACACATGGAACTCAAAACACGATCCCATTTATAATTTCCACTCATCTAACATTTGGAAGCTTATCTTTGACATCGCAACTCAAAATTTTCATCCGCAAAGGAATGCAAAATCTCCCACATTGAAAAACTATATAGGAAAAGACTGTGATAAGCCAGACGAAACACTATCATTCATAACTTCCAAGATACTTAACCAAACAACAAAAAATCGTGGATTTATATGCATTTTATATTCATCAAGTTACTATTAGAATCATAGAGTGATATCTCTATTTTTTGTGGAGTGTGAACCCAAAAGCCGATGCACTAAACCACTATACTAGTAGGTTAAGTACTTAAGTAAATTTTTGAGTAGCTATATTTTCTAGAGCAATTTACATTATACAAATGTCTTCAAAAAAACTTCTAAATCATGCTAGGATGATCCACAACAATGTTGATATCAATGAAAACACTAGATCATGCATTATATGCATACCATGCTCATGTTTCCAAACAACATCATCTTCCAACAATATTAGGCCCTTTGTCATTGATGGCAACATATTCTTCAAAAAACATATCCTCCAAAAACTTTCTCTCCCCCTTACACATCTCTTTCTTTCCCAAAACACTCCAAGTATCTCTCCAAATATCTCATCAAGTATCTCTCCCCCTTTGACACTAATGGAAAATGGTTTATTGGTACCAAATCTTGTATACTCCCCCTCAAACATATGTACAAATAGAAATAGCTAAATGAATGTACTAACTCCCCCTTAGAAAGTTATCCAAAAAAATTCTATATCATCTACATATTTACAAAAGAATCTGAAAACTGGAAATACTGAAAAGTGCATAAAAAAAAAATGGTCAACCTGAAGATGTTGACCCCTGAAGCTTTTGTAAAATGAATTTCCAAACAACTTTACCTTCTTCCCAATTTTTCTTTGTTGTTGCAAGAATTTTATATAGACACTCAAGCTCAGCCAAGGTTTCATCTCCTTCTTCTAGAGTACTAGGAGTAAGATTTAACTTTGAGATCTTATCAATACTAGGAAGGGAAATTGAGATAGGTATTCACCAAGTCCCTTAGCTTCCCAAACTACTTGAGTATGTCTTCCTCGTAGCTCTGCAGGGTGAAGAATTTGTCATGTAAATCTATTATGGCAATCCAGGTCTAATCAATTTTGTCCTATGCTAGACCATAGGCATTAGAGGCATTTCTTATTTGTGTCTCAATTGCTTCCATAACATCCTTTATGCTTTGTGTGGAATTTTACTACTTCATGCAATATAAAAACAATGTGTTTTCCTCTTCCTCACATGCTTGGACATTCTTCAAACTCTCTTCAACTTTGTTGTGTGTATATGTACACTTCTTTGTAATATTTAGAAATTTCTTCTCTACAAGCCTTTCCTCAATTTCTATTTCAACTTGTCCTTTTAATCCATAGGCATATTCCTTGAAGGAATCAATCAAGAACTTGAAGTTCTCCATTGTAGATAATGATGAACCAATGTTTTTTCTAGGGGTTATCTCTTGCAATGCCTTTACAACTTCATCTATCAATTCACTACTCTTCTGATGTGTTTCAATAATCTCTTTTTTCACTGATGTGTGAAACACATCACCTAGCTACAACTTATGAAAATGGTAAATTTTCTCTAGATCTACACTGCCATGTTGCATGGGAAACTACAATAACTGAGATGAGATAACTAATTGGAATATTACTTGCTTAGACAAAATATTTTTCAAAGGATTACCAGAGGAAGATTCACTAAAAGGCTTATGTAACTTAGCTTCTTCATCCTTTCCGAACTCAATGTTCTCTTCTTCCTCTACCTTATCTTCTTCACCAAAGGCCTTATCCTTCTCTTTGTATTCATCATTCTTTTTCTCCTCTTCTTCTTTATCTTTATCCTTATTTACTTTCTCATTCTCCTCATTATTTTCTTCATCTCCTTCCTTCTCACCTTCATCTTCTCTTTTCAATTTTTCTTCTTTCTTATGCTCTTTTTCTCTATTCACATCATGCTTATCACCTTCATTGGTGGCCGGTTTTGTGTCTTCCAGAGGAATAGATGTCTGCAAGTTGCCTTGATCATTGTTTTTTGGTGGGTGAGTTGAATTTTCCTCTGTAGTACCATGAGTAAATGAAGGAATAAAGGTTTTATCCTTTGTGTTTTCCTCTCTGTTCATTCTCTCTTCTTCTACAAGCTTTTCAACTTCATCATTTCCTTTCATTGGTTCTTATGTATCTAGAGGAGTATTGTCTATATTTTCCTCTACATCAGTAGCTCCAACATTAGCCTCATGCTCATTTTGAGAATAATCTATGTTTATTTCCCCTAACTTATTAAGTTTTGAGGCACTGGAGTCAAAATTCAAAACTTCTTCAAATATTCGAAGTAGATCCAACTTTTGTACAAGTTCCTCAGCCTTGTCGCTACACTGTTTCTAGATCATATCATAATCTTTCTAATCCATACCATAAGTATGTTTACCTTCTATTTTTTCCTTAGCTCCTTGCTATAGATGGTAGCCAATGTGGCTCGTTCTGCTTCAATCAAGGGAGCACCAACTCTTTCTAGGGATTCGTCTTTCATCTTTTCACGTTCCATAATTACATCCTCTCTTCTTTTCAGAAAAATAGTCCAAACATCATCTAGTAATATCCTTCCAGATATTATGCATATCTACCTCAAACACAAAAATGTATTTCACTATAGCTTCAATTATGTTAGCTTTATCTACCTCATCCACTTCCTTATACATCTCTATAGTTTCCTTTAACATTTCATTTTGCACTATACTATTGAAGAGTGCTTCAAGCTTCATAGGGGAGTGAGGTCTCTCATATTGTTTCTATTTCTTTACCTTTACTAGAGGCTTATTTGTTTCTCTCTATTTCATTTTCGGAGAAGCCTTCTTGGCTTCCTTCTCCTTCTCCATCTTCAAAATTTTGAAAGTTGCTTTCTCCTTTTCCCCTTCCTCTTTAATCTATGTATCTATTATATCAATTATTTATTTTTGTGTTGGCTTCACCTTATGAAGCACCATTTCTCCTTTTCCTAACTAGAGGGGCTTCATCCTCTTCCAATTCTTCTTCATCAACAACATTGATGCCAATTTTATTTTGTCTTGTTTCCTTTTTCTTGGCTTTCCTTCTTATAGGAGCAATAGGGGGTAATGTGGTAGTATATTTCTTTATTTCTACCCTAGTGGCATGAACTACCAGAGGGGATTTCTCCCTTACCAAAGGAATATCTGTAGATTTCCTTTTCTCACCAACAGTATGAAGAGTTGTGGTAATTGATCTTCCTAATCTTCTTGAGCTACCAGAGGCTTCCGTTGCACTCATGTTAGCTCTAGCTCTTTCTCTGGCATATCTAACTCTATCCTTTGAAAGACCACTTTCTTGAGCATATATGTCAAACATCTTGGTGACATTCTTTGTCATGAATGGTTTCTTGAATTCTAGGTGAACTTACATTGGTTTTTCTTCATATGTACCATGCATTGGCCTGTTAGGATATTTAGGAATATTTAGTAGCACCTCTACACAACCAACAAGTTTTGCCTCTAACACTTCATAACCTAGTTTTGAAACCCAAATGTCCTAGGTTCTATTGCTTCCATCATGCAAAAATATGTGGAAACTAGGAAAGTGATGTCATTTTTGTATTTTCCCACAACACTTCTTGGAATCCTCTATCTCCCATTCATTATTCTTTGAAATAATCTAAAGAAGACAACAAGGGCATCATCCTAGGAATTAATATCTCCAAGGCCTCTCATATAATTTTCTATTTGGTGTGCAATAGGCCTTATACTTGACTAGTTAACTTTTCCAATAAATGGAACTTCCTTCAAAAAGTAGAATAGTAGACACATTACCAATTTTGCATATTTAAATACATATTTATTCTTCTTGATTTCCCTCAAATTCTCCATCAATTTTTTCCTAATTAACTCACACAAGACATAATCAACACCATTCTCAACCATTTCATGTGCCACATTGATTGCGGTAGTAGAATCTGAATTATCTATGTTGGTGTAATATATTTTGTATCCAATGAGCATAGTTGCATATCTAACAGTTGGACTTCTGATAGGATTCACTGTGAGGGCTCTTTGATCAAATGTAGCACCATTTTTCTCCATTACCACTTTTTTCTTAGGAGATTTCAAGATTGGAATTGGTCTGGTAGACCATAAAC
The DNA here is from genome assembly GCA_007115665.2 of Sequoiadendron giganteum. Lineage (NCBI taxonomy): Eukaryota > Viridiplantae > Streptophyta > Pinopsida > Cupressales > Cupressaceae > Sequoiadendron > Sequoiadendron giganteum. Next base: position 361,500,394 of record CM021108.1, on the reverse strand, counting down.
TAGTTATCTCTCTAATTATTTCCTTTATAATCATGTGAGGGAAATCAATCCATACAAATTGATTGTGAATTATACTCAATTCCATCCTAATCCACTTATTATCATAGAATAAATTGGGAAATATTTTCCACACATCTAATTTCTTCTCAACTAGGGCTTTTTACTGAGGTTTTAGAGAGAAACCATCTCCATTTACCTCATTTTCCCATAATTATCCAAGCTTAGTGGGTGAAATATCATCCATGCTACCATGAATATATGCCCTAATGTCCTTGGTTGGTAAAACCCCGTAAGGTATATGTGAGAATGCACCTATAGGGTCATCTTCTATGGCTTTGGCAAGATATCTTTTGAACTTAGGTTGTGGTTTTTGTGAAACATCTACAACTCTTGGTGTCACCATTGTAAATTATATTCAAACTTCTTTCAAATGACAATTCCAAAAAACTAGGGTATGAAAGAATCACTAAATACATTTTTTCTTTGCTTTGTTGAAATAGGGTATTGATGCTCTGCAATAATGAATCATCTTTAACTCTTCAAATTCGCTTCTCACTACTCTATTCTCCTTAGATTTATTTTGATGAAATGAATTTTTCTTAGAAAATTTTCCTTTAACTCTTTGATTTGACCTAATTCTACAATAAATGCTTTATTCTATAAAGTTGGTAACCCTAAAAATTGTGTACATAGTCACCTTCTCAAGCTTCACAAATCTTTGCATTAACATATTTCCTTCCATAATCTTTTCCAATAGATTAATTATTTCATTATTCATCACATATCTTTATGATGTGGCTTCAACACCTCTTTTTTGGTGAGATACATAATATATCCATTAAAGCTCCCCCTAATCCATAGCTCTAGGCTTAGTTTTTGGCGGAAACATCTGCATCAAAGGGTGGTACATATTCTTCCTTATTCTCAGTCTCCTCTTTCTTTCTCCATATCTTTTACATTTTTTTCTTTACTTCAATAAAATCAACCTTTTCGACTATTTCATTCCTCTTTACTGGATTATTCTTCCTTGTATTTCAACTTCTACAAAATTTAGAAATATGTCCAAGCCTACTGTAATTGTTGTATATGACATTTCTCTGAGAATTAATCCTTCCATTCATTCTGGATTTGTATTGATTAGCTTTGTGTCCAAATCCATAGAATGTATAACAGTAACCATTGAATGGTTGAATCATTCTACCATTGTTATATCTATTCATCATTTGACTTTTGCATTCCTTTGCTTTATGTCCAAATTTTTTGCATGTAAAGAATTGACCAGTAAAGGATGGAACATTCTGATCCATTCTACTTCTACATTCCATTGCTCTATGTCCATATTTATTGAAATAATAAAAAATACCATTAAAAGATGGGTACCTTTGAGAATTTGGTTGTCTGATAGGGGGTCTTCTAGCATTGTTTCTTTAATTCCAGATCTTTCCATTGTTATTTTTGTCTTTACTCTTCTCTAGTTCATTGATCTTCTTTTCTACATTAGGTGTCTGAATTGTCTTTGAACTCTCATCTTTTTCAAGTTCCAAACCACCTTTTTCTTTAGATGCTTTCTGACTTGTAATCAACTCATCAAGCATTGTAGAACTTGTCTTCAATTTTTCTTCATTACTTCTTGCTTTCTCTAGATCTGATCTTAGATTTACCACTTCTTGTTCAAGACACAAGCATTCTTCATATTTTATTTTCACCATTGCATTTAGACATTCCTCAACTCTTTTCATTTCTTCCACTTGCACGTTCAATTTGGTGATATCTTCATTTCCTTGCTTCAATTGTTCATTGAATTCCTTATGCCTTTCTTTGAACTTCTTGATCTTCTCTCTCAATTTTCGAATGCATTCATTTTATTTTTAAGATTTGCTTTAAGATCTCTATTTTCACCTTCAACTTTGTCAAGATCTTCAAGATCAACTTTGCGTTCTCCATATTTGTCAAGCTTGCAATATTCTTTTGTGTATTCAATAGCAGGAACCACTTCCAGAGGAATAGGAAACTTTCTATTAGCCATGTGTTCAATCCCTAAGATCTTCCCAAAGTAGTCAAGCTCCTTCTAGGGATCCAAGCTCTGATACCAATTGTTGAACACTCAAAATATTGAGAGGGGGGTGAATCAATATTCTATTAAACCATCCAAAAGCTATCCATTCAATTACCAAAGAACATTCAACTAATATAAGTAAAGAAAGCATGAAATATCCCCAACATCACATAACACATGAACAACAATATTTTTACATGGAAAACCAAAAATCGAAAAAACCATGGTGAGTGTTAGCTCACAATATATTATATTCGTATATAGTATATTATAGAAATGCTCACTGTAGGTGGAATCATTGTCCAGTGGACTCACTGCCCATAGAGAACAAGATAGAATATAGAAATGGTGGCTCATAGCCTATTGAACTATTACAAATGCATCTATCATATGTTGGATTACAGTTCCAATGAAGTACAAAACAATCTTTGCACTAATCTCGATCAATACTCTGATCACATTCGCATCACATACATGTATGTGGAACACCATACATGTCATCTATCACTTATCACTCACACTTCATCTCGAAAAACTGAAATCAATCTACTATATATATCCACATCAAGTGTAACATCAATTAGGTTGGCCTATTTTGTATGTAACACACAAAATTGAACTTGTCATCCTCAAAAAATTTCATCTAACCTTTGTGCCTTAATTCAAAATTTGAATCTTCTTAAGACATGTCAAGATGGAACTAATATAGTTCCTACATAAGATTGAAACACATATCAATCCTTCACAAAACACCAAACATGTTAGGTCAGCCCAAATAAGACCTAAACACAAAAACATTCATTTGTTTACCGAATTCGCCACATGTGGAACTCAAAACAAAATCCCATTTGGAATTCCCACTAATTTGACATCTAGAATCTTATCTCTGACATCACAACTAAAAATTTTCATCCATGAAGGAACGCGAAATCTACCACATCGACAAACTATATAGGAAAAAACTGTGATAAGCCATATGGAACACTGTCATTCATAACTTCTAGGATACTTCACCAAACAAAAAAAACTCTTTGATTTAGATGCATTTTGTATTCACAAAGTTACTATTAGAATTGAAGACTGATTTCTCTATTTGTAGTGGAGTGTGGACCCAAAAACTGATGCATTGAACCATTGTACTAACAGGTTAAATACCTAGGAAATATTTTAAGTAGCCATACTTTTCGAACCAACTTATATTATAGAAATTTCTTCAAAAACACTTCTAAATGATGCTAGGATGATCCATAACAATGTTGAAATAAATAAAAACACTAGATCATGATTATTTATATACCATTATTATGTTTCGAGACAACATCATCTTCCAACACTTGATTTGTGTAAACACTAACTGAAAAACTAAGAGATTGTGTGTCAAAACAATAGTGCAAGTCATTCTAGTTAGTGCAACACCTTTTTATTCATTTCATGTCATATTTCTACTCCTTTCCATCAGTAGCAGCAACAATAGTATAAGTTAGTATAGGTCATAGAACCAAAGAGAACCAGCCCTCTCTAGAGATTCTTTTCCATTTTAGGTGACCCATAGCCTAGAAAAGTCCCCATGTTTCACTAGTAGGTTGAGTTTTGCAACTTAGCAAGGGTGCACTTCTTAGTGATAATAATTACTCGCCCCCATTTTCTATCATGTATAAGACACTTTGATTGGGTGAATGAACTAGTGTGATGGAAATGGATATCTAAAGGATATGCATTAGGAAAATAGATCTAGGATAAGGGATATTTTTCAAGGACTATTTCATAATAGGATAACATGTTTGACCCAAGATATTTGTTTGGATAGTGCTATGTAGGTGATGGTACGAAATCACATAATATATGATCAAAGTAAATGATCATGTCAAAAAATTTCCAAAAAACATGTTTTTTAAATTATATGCTCCTAGTCTTTATCAATATTGAGGTTAATAGGGAAGATGGATACATGTTGAATGGATTGGATGGATAGTGATTCTAGGATAAATTGAAATGATATATGAGATAATATGCTCCCAATTGACATGGTACACATACATAATTGATTGTTACACATGAAACCTGTTTGCCAGGTTTTTGTCATGGTATTTGCTCAAAGCACCATAAGAATGGTTTTCACTAGAGGATGAATATTTTTCTTTATTTTATTTTGTTTTTGAATGATTATAAACTATGTGGGATCTCCTAGTGGTTTTGATGTAGATTTTGTTGTCATAATATTCTAATAATGTCTAGCCTTGAGGATTTGCTTTACCAAGATGAGGGAACTTGTATATAGCATATGGATATTAGTGTGATCCTTGTTGATATTAGAGTTGGATTTATCTAAATGCATACATCGTGATAGAGTGCCATTAGAATCCTTATGATAAAGTGTTGTTCCCAAGATATGGTGAATGTGGGATTTTGGATTTTTAGATTTTAGGCGAGATATTGGATTTTGGTGGGGGATGTGAGATGTGGATGAATTAATTGGTAGTTTAAATGTAGGTTTTTTTATTTTCCAAACTTGGGATGGTGGACAATGTATTGTGGATGTGAGATTTTAAGTGTGTTGGGGAACAACTATTTTATACTCCTTTCATGGTGGTATCAAATAGTTTTTAAAGGAGGTGGACACTTTTGAGTGATGGAAAGCATTTTTTGAGATGGCTCCATAATTTAATTGAATATTGGATTTGGAATTAGATTGGATGCTTTACATGATCCATTTTCCTTAGGATCCATTTTAATTGTATGGGTCCACCTTTAGTTTTGAATTTATTAGCTTCAATGGCTTGACTTTGATTTTTTTCTTTGTAATATTTTTCTTTTGTTGGTCTGTATTAGTGGATGGAAGGATTTTGGAATGATGGTCTATAATGTGAATTTGAGGAATGTTGGAAACAACCTTACTATAAGGACTTTTCATGGCCCCTATTTTGATGTTTGCATCAGATGAATTTTCCCTTGATATCATGGAGGTACTGCTAACATCCTTAGATTTATTGATTGATGAATAACCAAATCATTGATATTTAGGATTGTTAAAAAACTATACTGGTTCCAGAATAGCCTCTTCATGTAGGCCTAGTCCTTTTCCTTTATATTACATTCTTTGATAGATCTTATTTACAATAGGATATGTGTTGTTCTGATAACAAGATGCTAACTCTTTTTTTATGCTATTTAGAATCATCAATGGTGGTTATCTTCTCATCCATAAGAATGGTTACTTTAACAAAAGTGAGTGATCCAAGTTGATAGGATATTGGTGCTTTCTTTTCTTTCATGCTTATTGATTCATGACTCTCAAATACATCTAGAAAGAAAGACTCTTGGTTTGGATGAACAAGGGAGATATTATCTATGTGTTTAGTGGGAGCAAGTGTCTCATTTGTGAAAGTGGAAGTTAATAGAATATAGATGGAATGGAGATCGATGATGGGATCATCATGAAATTTGAGAGGTATGTGATCTTGGTCAATGATAGGATGAGATTGGAGGATATTGGTAACTTGATCTTGATGTATTTTAGGTCTTGCTTTTGTATGATTTGGATTGTGTTGTTGACATAGATCTGATTCAAAAAATGGGGTATGAATAAGGGGATCTTGGATGGCCTTAGTATGTTGGCATCGTGGTAGTAGGGATGCATGATAGTGTTTGATCTGGTATTTCTTGATTATAGATTAGAATCATATCAAAAAATTTATCATGTAATGTGGATAGCCCTTGGGGAAATCCTGAAAGGTGTTATTATTGGATGAGGTGTTTGATGGGAATGATGTGGATTCATGTTGCAAAAGTATCAAGGATGAAGGAATGGAAGGGGAGATGGAGGTTTCTTGTAGGTAGGCTTCATCAATATGACTGATTATAGAGTCCAAAGAGGTGGCTATATTATGGCTAAGGATATTACTGATGCAATTATTTTTGGGTGAGCCATTGCTAGACATAGATGGATGGTTCTGATCCTACTTATAAAAATTATCTTAATATACACCCAATTTATCATCATGTGGGCTATGGATATTCTCGAGGTGATTATTATTGGGTGGATTTTTGAGATGATTCTCAACATTGATGTCACCTTGGTCTATAAAATCTTGAATGAGATTTCTCAATTTTATATAGCTAGGGGTCTCATGTCCTTTTTCCCTATGATATTCATAGAAATATGTATCTTTCCATCTTGTGGGTTTGACTTGAGGTTCATATTGGTTAATTTTTGGTAGTGTTATTAAGTTCTATTGGAATATTTTTTAAATGAATGATTCAATGAGCTCTCCCAAACAATTGTATTTTCATCATGGGATGTTAGTTTTCCTAGGAGGGCCACTCTATGAGTTATCTTGAATAGTCATTAATGTTTGAACATTGTAGATCTTCTTCATTGATCCCATGTAGATGTTAGAGATTTGCTATTTTATATATTGGATTTATAGCACCAAATCATTTGAGTGCATGAAAGTGGTTATATTGTAACTGGATATGGGATGTGATGATGACTGACCTTGGGGTAATTTTGTGATGAGATTTTTGGTAGTTGTGTGAATATTTTGGTGGAATGTAAGTATGAGTGGATATGTTGGAATGAGTGTATGGGTTATATGTGGTGAATTTTTGTTGGGGGTTTATGGTGGTTTGATTTGGGTAATGTTGATGGGTGTTTTGGTTATGTGGATTGATGTTTTGACTTGGATTGATTGTGTTAGGATTAGAATTAATAGTATGTTGGAGTTATGATAGGGGGTTGTAGCTTTGGTGGATGATGTTATGGTTGTTTGGAATGTAAGGATGGATGCTAGATGTAATTGGTTGAGAGATGTGGGATATATGTGGATGTTCTTGAGTGTTGGACATTGGAGTAGAGATATTGGAATTGTTGAATGGAATGCTTTGTTGGAATAATGGATTGGTGATAGTGTTTTGAATATTGTTTGTGTGTGTATTGAAGTTAGGTGAATGTGTTTGTGAGATGTGATATGGTTGTGATGATTTTTAGGGGTTAATTATTGAAGTGGGGACGTAGTCACTAGTACAAAATAACAATATATGATTAAAAAACAACTAAAAATACTTATAAATGACCAAACATGATCACGTGATCATTAGTAGTTTATTTCCAATCATTTATAATGTGACTGAATTGATGACTAAACCATTTTTAGTCATTTATTGGTTGTTTTGATTGATTGATTTTCTAGTATATTTAGTCATTAATTTATTCATTGATTGTTGTAAATTGGTCACTTATTTAGTCATTTTTTATTCACTGATATATTTAGTCGTTAACTTAGTCATTGATTGTTGTTAACTAGTCACTTATTTAGTCATTTTTATTCAATGACTTCTATCCATTGGTTGTGTATTTAGTCATTAATTTTAATCATCATTTTGATCAATTTGGTAGTTTATTTAATTATTTTTGTTCACTGATTTATGTCAATTGGTATTATATTGATACATTGTTTATTAATTGCATAACCATTATATTTAGTCATATATTTAGGCATATTTATTAACCGATTTATGTCAATTGGTAGTATATTTAGTCAACTAGTATTTTATTTAATTGTTTTTGTTCACTAATTTCTACCTAAAAGTGTTGGAAATGAGACAATGCTTTTGAGGTTTAAAATAAAACATAGAAAAACATAATCAATCATTCATTTTCACATAATGAAACAAATATTAAGAAGGCAAAATATTAGAATTTTATTGAGAAAAGGTGTTCTTACAGTAGATACAAGATAAAAATATGTGTCTTTGATTTGAAAAATGTGTTACAAAGTGTGTTTCTCAGTGCTATGACTGAGAAAACTAAGTTACAATGCCTTTTTTTGCTTATACAACTCCAAAACAAACAAAAAAAGCTAAGATCCCTAAACAACACATTCAAACTATTGCATAAAGCAGTGGGCCAAGCTATTTAATAGTTAGTACATGGTAAACATCAACTATGTCATTTTTTTCAAATATTTTAGTGGTCATTGTGTGAAGGTCCCTTCTTTCTCTTTCAGACAGATAACTCCATCTATTTTGTCTTCATAAGCAAGGGGTACATTACTTGTGACCTTTAAAATATTTACATTTGCATCTCCTATTCCTTTCAATTTGACTCCATGTACAATAGATAGTGAGTGAATCCACTCAATTCCCACATCAGCACCATCAAACAGATCCAACACCCCAACTCTATTTCCTTCTTGGAGTTTATCAATAAATTTCTACAAAAACAAAAAAATACACATTATATTGAGACATAAAACACACATTATAATGCTTTTGACAGTTTATGTAATGTCTTATGTCTTGGAACAAATCAGTTTTTGTATGTGCTTTTTTTGATAATGTTGAATAACAAAGAAACAACTTTTTGCTTTGAAAAAAATCCAACCCATTGCAAAGTACAAACAAATGGAGGGCAAGACTACAATAGTGCTAGACTATACGAGTACTCCAAAAAGAGACATGGATTGGAAATGAAGTCCCATCAACTGAGGACCATGACATCCCCTAACACAATGCACTAATGCATTGTCAAAATTTATGTATGCACTTTATTACAACTAAGCTCTAAGCTTCCATATCCAAGTTATGTTTTCTCCCTTATTTCCATAATCTATGTATACTAGCTAATTAAACTTGTGACCAATGTCATACTTATGAACTAAATACAATAGATCCAAATAAATTTAAACCCTATTTAATCCCCTAAGCATTGATCCCAATAAGATATTATAAATTACGAAGAACAAGAAACCATTAAACTAACATTATATAAAAATCAAAACCTAATAGAAATCTATTCTAGGACCTCGATTCTTATCCTATTGTGGGAGTGGTATTGCATTGATTTGGAATGGAGACCCTTTCCCAATCCCTTGGATAATGTGAGCTTGTTTCAAATAGTTTTATTGAAGAAAATTGATGAAATCGATGAAATTTGAATGAACCATGATATAAAACTAGTTTAACTTGTAGAGATGATTGTTAAATGCTTTAATGCTTGATAAAATGGATGCAATATGTGTTATATATAAATAAAGTTCAAAGATGCAAGCCATAACTATGAATTTATGCTCAAAGGTATGCAAACTAAGCTACTATGGAAGCCACTAATGGATGCTTAAGATAATGGATGAAGCGTTAATCTAAAATTCTATCAAACATGAAACATGGATGCAAATGAGTATGAATTTTAATAGCACAATTTTTCTATCAAAATATGGATCCCTTTCTCTCCAAATAGTGATGCATTTATAGGAAAGCAAATGAAAAATCAAGGGCTCAGATTGATTTGTTCAGTCAATGGTCAAGATGAAAAATGAGGGTGAAACATTGATCAAGGATTCTCATCAATAGATGAGAATAAAAGATCACATGGTCAAGGAAAGATCAAGGGATAAGAATGATTCAAATAAACATACTTTGTAACAACTTTGAAACTTTGTTACAAGTTTGTTTAAAAGAAATCATTCCAATTTTGGAGCCAAATAGGAGAATATATTTTTGGACCATTCCCTATGCAAGTGGATGAAGGGAAATTAAAAAATTTAGTAATTAAAACAAAATTGTAATGTGCAAGATGTGGAGTGATATGATATTCATTAAATACTTGATTTAATGAAAAGGAGGATGCAAAATGATAATCAATTAAATAGCTTAGGGTTATTTAATTAAATAGAGGACTTAGGGGTTAAATTGAATAATTCAATTTAATTCAATTTAACATGGAGAAATGTTATTATGAGAGGGGGTGAATTAACCCAATTAGGTCAATAAGATTAATGGGTGAAGATGAAGCATTTGATTAAATAACTAGTTTAATTTAATCAAACAAGCGAAAAGAGGATGAAAAAATGTTAGTATATCAGATTCAAGTGTGTATACCATTCAGGACATTTTTAGGTGTCTACATTTTATCCTGAGGTACCTATTATGTTGGTTCAAATACTAACACTTCTTCAGATTAAAATTGCTACTCATATAAAAAATTAAAAAATATATAATTTTTTAGATGCCCCACTGCTGCCCTAGCTGAGGGAATTAAGCTAGTTCCCTGTCCCCTTGAGAGATAAAGCAAAAATTTTGAATTTTGGGTTGATCTCTCGACAAAGATAAAATATTGATTCAGGGGTCCTAAAAAGGCTTTGAGATGCAAAAACATGCCAAAAAATGTAAAAAATGATGTAAAATAAGCTTCATTAGGTAGGAATTGGTGAAACTGGTGAAAAACCCTAGCTACACTCTCAAATTAGGGAAAAACCCCCAAATTTGTAGGCTTAAATATGTGATAAAGGGTCACTTTCAATTCATTTTTTGCATTCACACTATAGAGATTTTGTGCATTTTGAGCTCTGACCTTCTAATGAAATGGCGTGCTGTGTGATTCCATGTGTATAGTCATAAAATTGTACCCCTCTCAATTTCACATACATTCTTGCATCTAATTTAATGTCCACTCCCCTAGCACTTGTGTAGACTCATTTTATCCCCTGCATTAGCCTTTTTCCCTTCTCAAGATGCTCTGGCACCCCTTTTCAAAAGCTACCCTCGTGTGTCAACTTTGCATCAAACCTTGTGATTTTCTCGTTTGTGTCATTTTGTAATATGATGCATCCGGACTCTAGCATGTTGTGCAGATGTCTGCATGCCATGCTAGCATTCTATGTTGTTTCAACATTCAAACGATTGTTTCCATGCATGTTTTCCACTTGTTATCTACTTTTGTAAGTGGTAACAGCTTGGGATTCCTTGTAATTGTCTAGGAAGCTTCTTTTTACTCCTCTTCTCTCCTTAAAAGCTATATTTTCAATTCATTCTACCTCTACCTTTTTTATAGCCTTGTGATGCAGGAGCATCGTTGGTTCTTGGCAATCTTGCATCAGCCAAAAATATTTCCATTTAGTTTTGTTCTTGTTCTTGTTCAAGTTGGTAGATCTAGTGTTTCTTCATGTTAGATCGCTAGATCTTGCATACCTAGAATTTCATTATGGACATGTTAATTTTGCTTATTCCAAATTTTTAGCTCGATTGGATTTTTTTTCGGAAATTTATCGCTTTTGGATCAAGTGACAGTTTTGGAACTAGCCCTGAAATAATTTTGAACCCTAACGGCTAGTTGGATCGATTGTGGATCTCACTTGTCACTTGCAGATCCTCATGGTGTGTTTAGATTTTTTCAATGGAGTGTCCCCAACCTTACAATTAGGTCCACACTTAATCATGCACATCTACCATGGAAGAATTTCAAATTTGAGGCCAACCTGTTCTTGGACATGTTACATTTTCTTCATCAGAGATTTTAATGATCTTTGGTCAATGCAGATGTTTCTCGACCAACAGATGTGATATAAAGTTTGTAATAGATCAATAGGATGGAGTGAATTATGGTCAAGTAGAATAAGATGTATATTATATTCGATCTATAGGATTTTTGCTCGCATATATGAGCACTTTATTTTGAGCATGTTGTAATCAGGCCTGTGCGTCGAATCTGTAAGCTCGGATGTGGCCAACTATGTATAATCAATATTCCTGATAATAAGAATGTTTGCATCTGCATTTTCCTCCATAAATTGCATTGCTTCTATTGTGTTACTCTTGCTACATGGTTCAGATTGTTCTCTTTGAGGACCATCCTACCATGGTTGCACCAAATTGGTATGAAAGCGAGGTTTGTTCCTTGCGAGATCATCATAATTTGCGCAGTCCTATTGAAGATTTGTTGTAGGGTGGAAAATTGAGGATCTGGCCTGCAATTGTAGAGGACTTGTGCAAAGATGGCAAGAAGAATAAATGGTAGAGGAAATGGAGCATGTAGAAATGCAAACCCAGCTATAATGGAGATGTTGAGAGGAATTGTTGCGAGATTGGAAGCAATTGAAATAGCTCAGAGAAGAGGTCAACCAATTGATGATGTAAGTGATGAAGAAGTGGAAGAGCAAGAAGAAGTTGCAAGAGAAGAGCAACTTGGCCTTGATCAGGGAGAAGAGAGGTTCATAAGAGCCCTAGCCAGAGTGAACACTAAGCCGCATTTCAATCCACCAGATTATAATGGTAGGTTGGATTTATATGAATTGTTAGATTGGATAACACAAATGGAGAAATACTTTGATTTTGAAGGTACCCCAGAAGATAGGAAGGTGAAGCTCACCTGTACAAAGTTGAGAGGACATGCATCCCTTTGGTGGGAACATTTGCAAACAAATAGACAAAGAAAAGGAAAGGAGAAGATAAGATCATGGGATCAGATGGTGAATAAGTTGAAGACAAAGTTTATGCCTGTAGATTATTAGATCAGTTTGTTCAAAAAGTGTCAAAATGTGAAGCAGAAGGAATCAAGTGTGAAAAAGTATACTGAGGAGTTATGTAAGTTGAATATCAGATCTGGACATTCAAAAGATGAGATTGAGCAAGTTGCCAGATATGTAAATGGTTTGAGGTCATCTATACAAGATGAGATCAATTTGATTAAGTTTTTGAGTGTGGAAGAGGCATATTAATGTGCCCTAAAAGCAGAAGATAAGCTAAATAAAAGACATGAGAAGAGATAGAGAGGAAGAATATTTACTGGAGGAGGAAGAACTTTTGGAGATCAGAATAAGGATAAGGAGATCAGCAAGATTGAGAATTCATACCGAAGAGATGATGGAAAATCTTACACAAGAGGAGGATATGGTGGTTACCGAAATGAAGGATATAGAAAATATGATAGAGGACAGGAGAAAAGAGTATTCACGAGACTTTTCTTTAAATATGGTGGAGAAGGACATAGAGTCTTTTAATGTAAACAAGGAGAGACAAACATAAAGATTGAGAACAATAGATTAGCAACCTTTGTTGAAGAAGATCATGTTGGATCATCTAATCAACTGGAAGAAGGAGAAGTGTTGGTGAATAGGAGAGTGTTGTGTCAAAGTGAATTGGAGAAATAACCAAATGTTGCAAAGAAAGAATTTTTTTTGGACCAGATCCAAGCTAGCTGATAAATGTTGCAAAGTAATCATTAACAGTGGAAGTTTAGAGAACCTGGCTTCTAAAGAAATGGTGACCAAATTGAAGTTTGAAAGATTGAAACACCTTAAACCCTATTAAATAGAATGGATTCAAGATGAGCATAAGATACTGGTAAGTGAACAATGTTTGGTGAAATTGATGATAGAAAATTACCATGATGAAGTTTTGTGTGATATTATGCCTATGGATGTATGCCATATTTTGTTGGGAAGGCCTTGGCAGTATGATAGACAAGCCATTCATGATGGAAAGAAGAACATGCACACTATTGTTGCTAATGGGATGAAGCATACTTTGTTACCCTTGGAGGATGTTCCTAAAGCTGATATTTGTATGACTGCTAGAATTTGTTTGGTTGATGGAAGGAGATTCCTATATGGACTGAGACATGAGAACTTGTGCTTTTCATTGGTGCCTAAGAAGGTTGAAGACTTGAAGAATGTAGAAGAACAACTAGTTGAGATAAAGGAATTGTTGATAGAATATGAAGCTATCATTTCAGATAATGTACCTGATGGATTTCAACCTATTAGGAGTATTAGTTATTGCATGGATATGATTCTTGGAGATAGTTTACCTAATAAAGTAGCACACCAGATAACACTGGTAGAGAATGAAGAATTGAATAGACAAGTGCAATAGTTGTTGAGAAAAGGTTTCATAAGAGAAAGTTTTAGTCCTTGTGTAGTACCTGTTGTATTGGCACCTAAGAAGGATGGAGAATGGAGGATGTGTATAGACTCTAGAGACATAACACAAATCATAGTGAAGTATATATTTCCTTTGCCCTAGATGGATGACATTATGGATTGTTTCAGTGGAGCCAAGTACTTTACAAAGATAGACTTGAAGAGTGGATATCATTAGATTAGAATCAAAGAAGGAGATGGGTGGAAAACAACATTCAAGACAAATGAAGGATTGTATGAGTGGTTGGTGATGCCTTTTGGATTGAAAAATGCACCGAGTACTTTCATGAGGTTGATAAATCAAGTATTGAATAAATTCTTGGGTAAGTTTGTGATTGTCTATTTGGATGACATTTTGATTCTCACTAAGACAAGAGAAGAACATTTGTTGCACATAAGACAAGTTTTGCAAAGGTTGAGAGAGGAGCAGTTGCTGATAAACATCAAGAAGTTTAGTTTCATGAGGGAAGAGTTGGTATATCTAGGATATGTGATATCAGTAGATGGATCCTGAGAAGGTAAGAGCTATTGTTGAGTGGCCGTACACCTAAAAGCATTGGAGAGGTGAGATCATTTCATGGATTGGCTACTTTCTACCAAAAATTTATTAGGAATTTCAGTTCTATTTGTAGCCCTATGATAGAGACAATGAGAGGAGATAAGATGGATTTTAGATGGAGATCTGGAGTAGACAGAAGTTTTGTGTTGTTGAAATAGAAGGTGACTGAGCAACCTATGTTGGCTTTACCAGATTTTAACAAGGTATTTCAAGTAGATTGTGATGCAAGTGGAAATGAAATTGGAGCAGTGTTAAGAAAAGAAGGGAGACCAATAGCTTATTTTAGTAAGAAGTTGAATGATGCAAGGAAGATATATTCATTATATGATCAGGAGTTCTATGCCATAGTTCAATCTTTGAAGAAGTGGATACATTAATTGTTATCTAAAGATTTTGTGTTGTATATAGATCATTAGGCTTTGCAATATTTGAACAGTCAGGGAAAGTTGAATCAGAAACACATGAGATGGGAGTAATTCTTGCAGAGTTATACTTTTGTTTTTGAAGCATAGGAGTGGAAATTCAAATAGATTTGTTGATGCTTTGAGTAGTAGAATAAATTTACTGGCACATATGAGAGTGGAGGTATTGGGATTTGATGAATTGAAGAACTTGTATAAGGAAGACCTAGATTTTGTAGAACCTTGGAGAGCATGTAAAGAACTAGTTTTGGAGGATAGGATTCAATGGTTGGATTATTTCATTCATGAGGATATGTTGTTCAGAGGAAATCAATTGTGTATACCCCGGAGTTCAATGAGGGATAATTTGGTAAAAGAGAAACATAGTGGAGTACTGGCAGGACATTTTGGAATTGATAAAACAATAGCATTGGTGAGTGATAATTACTTTTGGCCACAGATTCATAAGGATGTCAGGAAATTTGTGTAGAGTTGCAGAGTTTGTAAAGTTGCAAAATGGAGTAGTCAGAATGTTGGATTGTATAAGCCTTTGATAGTTCCAGAAAGAATCAGAAAGGTAATGATTCGGTATTCGTGGTGGTGGACATATTTTCCAAGATGGCACATTTCATACCTTGTAAGAAGATAACAGATGCAATACATGCAGCATATTTTTTTTTTAGGGAATTGGTTAGATTGCATGGATTACCTAGGAGTATTGTTTCAGATAGAGATACAAAGTTTGTTGGTTACTTTTGGAGGACACTTTGGAAGAATTTGAAGAAAGATTTAAAGTTAAGTTCTACTTTTCACCTACAGACAGATGGAAAGACAGAGGTAGTGAACATGAGTTTGTGAAATTTGTTGAGATGCTTGGTTGGAGAGAAGATCGGAAGTTGGGATTTAGCCCTTGCACAAGCAGAGTTTTCCTACAATAATTCAGTGAATAGGAGTATAGGAAAGAAACCTTTTGATATTGTTACTGTAATTCATCCTAGAAGGATATCAAAACTAAGAGACATCAGTAAGGAAGGTAAAAGGAGTCCAGAAGTAGAATAATAACATATGAAGACAGTGCATGCTCAAGTGGAGCAACATCTGGAAAACATGAACCAGAAGTATAAGGAGAAAGCAGATGAAAAGAGGAGACATATGGAGCTTGAAGTTGGAGATGAAGTGATGGTATATTTGAGGAAGTAAATATTTCTAGTTGGCACATACAGTAAACTGAAGATGGGGAAGTTTGGACCTTGTAGGATTTTGAGGAAGCTTGATTCAGGAAATTCTTATGAAGTGGAATTACCAGATGACATGGGTATTTCACCTATATTCAACATTACAGATCTACATCAGTACCATGAAGAAGAATTTAGTGGGGACAGTAAGGTAAAGTTGGAAGAAGAGCTTCCTAAACAAAAAATAGATGGGATAGAAGAGATTTTGGATGTCAAAGATGGGAGGAAAACTCGTGGAAGACAGTACAAAGAATATCTTGTGAAGTGGAAGGGTAGACCGGTGGAAGATTCTTCTTGGATTTCTTAGGTTGAGGTAGACCGTATTGGTTTTCCTTTAGCCCCTGCAAAGTGAGGGACTCACTTTTCATTAACCCCAGATGTCTAATGCAAGAGAATCCTTGGTTCTTGGAAATCTTACATCAACCAAAAATATTTCCATTCAGTTTTGTTCTTGTTCTTGTTTGAGTTGGTAGATCCGATGTTTCTTCATGTTTGCTCACCAGATCTTGCGTACCTAGGATTCCATTGTGGACATGTTCATTTTCCTTATTCCAAATTTTCAGCTCGATTGGATCTTTTTCTAGCAAGTTATCACTTTCAGATTAAGTGACAGGTTTGGAACTAGCCCCAGAATAATTTTGAACCCTAATGGCTAGTTGGATTGATCGCGGATCTCGCCCGTCGCTTGCAAATCCTCACGATGTGTTTAAATTTGTTCTATGGAGTGTCCCCAATCTTATAATTAGGTCCACACTTCATCATATGCATCTACCATGGAATAATTTCAAATTTGAGGCCAACCTGTTCTTGCACAAGTTAAATTTTCTTCATCGGAGATTGTAATGATCTTTGGCCGACATAGATGTTTCTTGACCCACGGATGTGATATAAATTTTTTAATAGATCAATAGAATGGAGCGGATTATGGTCAAGTAGAATAAGATGTATATTAGGTTTGATCTGTAGGATTTTTTCTCACATATATGAGCACTTTATTTTGAGCATGTTATAATCAGGCCTATGCACCGAATCTATAAGCCTAGATGTGGCCGACTATGTATAATCAATATTCCTGATAATAAGAATGTTTGCATCTGCATTTTCCTCCATAAATTGTGTTGCTTCTATTGTGTTACTCTTGCTACATGGTCCAGATTGTTCTCTTTGAGGACCCTCCTACCGTGGTTGCACCACCTTGGCTCTAGTACTTCTCTCTTGTTATTTTGCTTGTACAGCTCCATACAACTTGCTACAACAACACTTTCAAGCTCTTACAACATTCCTTCCAAATCTCTTGGCTCTCGTAGCTATCGCTTTCCCTCTTTGACTTGCTTAAGCCTAAAAAATAATATCTCCTTTTTACTTCATGCTTGTGAGCATCCTGGGATTCCATATCCCCTATCAATTGCATTCTTACTTCGTGATACGAGTTTGCTTCCTTGAGTAGGGATTACTTTTATCACTCACACTTTGTGATATGGGTTCTCCTCCTGGAGCAGGGATTGCTTTATCACTCATACTTAGTGGTGCGGGTTCTACTCTTGAAGCGGGTTTTGCTTTAACCACACGCTTTTTCCATTTCGTTTCATCTCTCTCTATCTTTTTGGCTATCAATGGAGGTGAGAACACCAAAACAGGGGTTTGACTGAGGAAAACCACTATACAACCCCAACACTTTCTCCAAATCTTACCCATGTAAGTATTGAAGACATTCATGTGTTGGAGGCTTCATTACTTGCATGATTGTGAGCATTTCCTTTCTATCTCTTTTCTCTTTATCATTTCTATTTCACTTTATTTCAGCTTTATCACATTCTATTATTTTCAAGTACTTCTGAAGTTCTTAGTAATTAGATTGCTAGTAGTCGCTAATCTATTTTCTATGAAATTCTCACTTGTTGTTCTATACGAACACCAACATGCCAGAGAGATTCAAATGCGATGCTCTTATGTCCTTTGGCCGAGAGCTTTTTAGTTTGTCTAGAGAATCTTCGTGACCTGCTCTTTCTAATTCTAGAACTCCCATGTTGTTCCTTGAGGTAGTTTAGGGAAATTCGGCTCGTGAGGCTCTTTGAATAAAGAGACCCTGTGTGTAGCGGATACCCCTTCACTACATTTTGGTGAACCCAACGAGAATCAAAAAACTAGGAATTTATTTACCCCTACTTGGTGGGGTCATAACTTTTGAATCGGTGCTCGGAAATTAGAACTGTTTGGACCATTGGAAAGGTCTCCAAGAGAACTAGTTCAATCCCTAAAATATAATTCCTTTCACTATAAAATTTTAAGGACTGACACAAGTTCTAACCTCAAATTCCACTCCGAAGACCTCCAAAAATGCAAATTACTAGAACCTAGAAAATACCGAAAAACTTTGAAAATATGGATTCTCGATTTTTCTTAGTTCTATCACCAAAATGAATTTAATATCCTCTTTTATGAGTTTAGTATCTAGTTTTATTCAAAGTCTTAATGATTTTCCATTTCATGCATGCGATGGTGACTTGGCTTTACCCATGTCACTCGATATCTTTGGTCCTTCTCATGAGATTCCTCTTGCTTCATAGGATATCTTGTTCCAAGAAGATGAAATCATTCATACCTTTCTTAATGTTACTCTACCTTCTCTTCATTCCAATGCACTCTCTTCTAGAGATGATGCATTAGTGAATGATGACTATTTTCATTCCAATGCACTCTCTTCTAGAGATGTTGCATTGGTGAATGATGAATCTCATCTTTATTCCAATGCACTCTTTTCTAGAGATGGTGCATTAGCAAATGATGAATCTCCTTCCACATTTGATCATGTTTCGATAGATGTTGAGAATATGTCTTCAAATAATTATTCTACTAGTTGTGATGATTCTATAAATGTAATCTATGTCTCTTCTACCCCTCAAAGGCCTAAGAGACCAATCATTTACGTGACTCTAGCTAGTCCTCCTAAAAGGATTTGTTCTATTGATGGTGTTCTATTTGATAGTGATTCTCTTGATCTTTCTAAGGATCCCTCTTATAGAGTGGTAGCCCATACTTATGAGAATAGAATGGATAAACAACCAAGCCTTCCTCAAGCACCTAAACCTACAACTAAATCACCTAGTGATAACAATATTTTTGAGCAACCTCGGGTTACTCTGGCTAAGATCTCAATGTGGGACTTGCTTCAACCTGCTCCATTTTATCAAGGTATGCTTCAAGAAGCTTTGCAAAAGATCCTCTTGCCTTATTTTGTTAGGAAAATAGATGATAATGCATTGATAGCTTATATTCATGTGGATTCACTAAATATTACATTCTATCCATAGGACCTCCCACCTTCGAAAGTACAAAAGTAAGCAGATCCTCTAATGATTATATTCAACATTAATAATATTAGCATTAGACGTACTCTCATTGATGCTGGTCCGACGCTTAATGTATGTAGTATTGATCTATTGCCTAAAATTAAAATTGATTCATCCTCTCTTAATGCTCCTTCTATTATCATTCATGGGTTTGATAATGTCGATCAACAACCTTTAGGTATGATAGTCTTGCCTTTGATCTTGGGACCCATTACTATACCTACCCATGTATATGTTATGTTAGAAAAATTACCATATAACCTTCTTCTTGGTAGATCATGGATTCATGCTATGGATGTAGTCCCATCTACCTTGCATAAATCTATTAAGTTCATTTGCAATAATCAAGTAGTCATAGTCAAGTTTGACCCTGATGCTATGCACTTATGTGAGATGGTAGTTGTTGGTCAAGCTTCTATTGTGCCTACTCTTATCCCTTCAGTGTCTTCCAATGTGTCGATGTTTACTCTAGCAATACCTATTACAAAGGATACTCTTGAGATAGATGTCCCTGAAGAAGATTCCTCCGAAGTAATAAATCCTAAGTCTACTTCTTCTTCTCAAAAAAATGCATGTCTTGGTGATGATTGGGGTTCTCTAGACTTTACATAATCCTTTGTTGGAGAGCATAAAGTCAACCCAATCCACTTGAGCCTTCCAATAACATCATCCACACCCACTATCAAAGATGATATTTCATCTGTATCGTGAGATAATGTGAACATAAATTACAATTCTCTTAGTGTTGATCCTCCTTTTGAAGAAGATGATTATGCTTCTGCTAAAGAGGATAATGTTCGTAGTCCTATGAAATAGGATGATGGTGAGCCCATATAGTAGTGTGATCCCCATTTTTGGAATAATTCTCTCTATGGGGATCCTCCTCCTTCTCAAAATTTGCAAGTGCGATATGGCCCTGGCTTTAACCTTGTATCTAAATATGGCTATGGGTGTAAAGGTTGTGGATGTAATGAATAAGGCATTCAGGTACCTATAGAATTTGTACCTCATAAGTGTAATTTGGGTCTTGGTTGCTCAAATGAACAATCTGAATAGAAACCATGGTTGAATGTTGACATGATGTTCACTCAACCTCGTTCTCGTGGATTGGTTCCTCCTCCTTTGTCTTCTATCTTTGTATCTTCTTCTTGTGAGTAGTCAAACTTTTCTTTGCAAAATAAAGGGGTGCTTCCTTCTCCCAATTCTTTGTCTGAGCAAGAGTGTATCTTGTTGAGGCTTCTAAAAACCCACTTGATTACTCTTCCTTCTCCTACACGTAAGAAATTGCATAGGCATGACAAAGCAACACATTCTTTCTATGCATACCATCGAGTGTCTAGCCATTCCACTATTGAATGTAAGGCCTTAAAGGGTAAAATACAACAACTTCATGATTTAGGTTCCATCACTCATTTATTTGTTGATGCACCTACCTCTTCTTTAAATGATAAGTGATATCGAGGTCTACCTTTGTCCTATTTGTTCTAAGTATCTTGCATGGTTATCCTCCCCTATATGTTGGGGGCAGTGATAAATTTTTCTAGAGATGTGTTTCCTTCTTAAGGACCCCCTCTCTTTTCTATGTCTTTCAAATGAAGCATCCCTTGAGTGGATCCCCTTTTCTTTTGAAGGATTCCTAAAGCACTGGTGTAGGGGCACCCACACGTTTTCATGCCTCCAAGGATCAAGAAGTTGTCACTTTGTTTTTTTTTGTGATGTTTTCATGTAATAAGGTCTAGAACACCATTTCATGGTTGTTTTAGTCTAGTTTGAGTCCCTAGGGGTAAGTTAGTATGCACTTACAAATGTTGTCAAAAGTTGCATAATGTTGTCAAGCAAATTTTTCATTTTTTTATCAAAAGTGAACATGAAGTTGTTTTGTTAATCCATAATTTGAATTATGGTTGGTAAAAATTGGGATATGGTTTGAAATACCTTAAAAAAGGCCTTGTATCATCAAGCATGAGGCTTTTTGTTGGAGATTTTGAAGATTGAAGCAATAAAATTCTGTTTTCTACATTTTATAAACATTTCTTTGTTGCTCCTCTATGTTACACAGATCTATATGATCCTATAATGATCTAAAATCAATTGTGGATAGTAAATCACTAAATATAATTTCATTTGGCATTGGTTTCATGTAATTTCATTGTGTTTCAAGCAAGTTGTGATCATTTTCCTTCATACTGGTTTAAACCTTAGGCAGGGTAACCCACGAGTGTAGAAAATGCATAGAATTCGATTCCACTAATGAAAATCCCTCAAACTCGGTGGAATGGCCTATGACAATATGAAATTTGATTTCCAAAATTTGCAAGGATAGGAGAGTTGGTTTTCACATGTGGAAGAACATTGAAGGTCTGATATCCTCATGTATCAATTAGTTGAGGAAATTGGTTGTATGTTGTTGGAGAAGGATCTTTGGGGTAGGAGCAATTGTTTGAGACCCCATATGATGTGTTTGAAGTTTTTGAATTGGAATTGAGAACTTTCAAAGCCCTAAGTCTATTGGTAACATGCCTAGTGACCTAGTTAGGTCTAGTCAAGAAGGACGGTAAATTTTTTCCCCTCTCTATACAAAGAAACCTTACTTGATCTCGAGATATGTTTGAGAATGGCCAAATGGGTATCTAGAATAGGTATCTTTTCTTGTAGATCAGGTCTACCCCAAGAGTTGTGTCAAAAAAAGACCTTTTTGAAAGGTCGCAAGCACGAATGAAGGTATGTGTAGTGAAGCCCATTGTTTGATGTCAAAATCTCTTTGTGAGTGGTTGTCTGAGGTTGTGTTGTCATTTGTACCCCTAATCTACATCAAATTGGTATCAGAGAGTAGGTTGGTCTGAAGAGGGGAATATTTGAAGTGAAGAAGAAACAAAGATGCCTCCAAAAGGGAATCCACTTGCCAGAGAGATGAATGAATAGAAGGAGATGCATGCAAGAGAGATGAGACAAATGAAGGAGAGGCTTGCTTCCTAGAAACAAGTTAGAAAAGAGGAATGGTCATAGGAGACTTGAGTGACCGAGAAGAAGAAGAAAGGGAAGAGGAAAGTTCCCAAGGAGGGTCTGAGGAGGGGATGGATACTAATGACTTGAGGATGGAAAATCTGTTGAAGGCATTCAACGGAGAAGGTCCTAAGATAAAGATGGATTTACCAATATTTGGAGGAAAATTGGATAGTTAAGAATTCCTAGATTGGATATGAGCACTAGACAACTATTTTGAATATGAAGATGTTCCAAAAGAGAAAAGGGTGAGGTTGGCTAAGAAAAAATTGAAGGGCCATGCCTTGCTTTGGTGGGATTATGTACAAGATGAAAGGAGAAAGAAGGGAAAGTCTAAAATCACATTTTTGGATAGGATGGTTGCTAAAATCAAAGGCAAATTCCTACCTAGTGACTATAACATTCATTTATTTAGAAGGCTTCAAAACCTTAATAAAAAATATATGGATGTGCAAGCCTATACAGAGGAGTTCTACAAATTGAGTATAAGAGTAGGCCATGTAGAAGATGATGTGGAAAAATTGGCAAGATATATCAATGGGTTGAGATACAACCTTTAGGATGAATTAAGCCTCACCTATCCAGGAACAATGGAAGAGTGTTATCAATTGGCCATCAAGGTTGAAGATAAGTTGATGAGAAGACAAGAAAAGAAAAGCAAGGGTAGAGGAAGAGGGACGTTTGTTGCTAGGGAGTAGTCACAAAGATCACAAGGAGAATCAAGAAACAATCAAGAACAAATTTCATACTCAAGGGGAAGTTTTAGAGGGAGAAGACCCAATAATAGAGGCAAATTTGGAGGCCAAAGAGGAGGATCAAGTGGATTCACTGGGAAATGTTATAAGTGCAATAAATTTGCAAGCCATCAAGCATGTAAATTCACTACAAATCAGTCCACTACTTCATTTGGAGGAGAAAGAAGAAATCAGTTTGTACAAGGAGAGGACAATGAAAGTGTGAATTCTCCATCACATAATGTTGATCCAAAAGTTGGTGAGTGTCTCATGGTGAGAAGGACTTTGATCAAAGTACCAATGGAGAAGTAACCTCCATAGAGAAATTCTCTTTTTAGAACTACATTTTAAGTGCCTAGGTAAATGTTGCAAAGTTGAAATTGATTTAGGTAGTACTAGCAATTAGGTCTTTGTTGAAATGGTAGAAAATATTAAATTGAAAAGAATCCCTCCTACCACTCCATATACAGTCTCTTGGCTTAACAAAGGTTAGCAAGTAGTTGTGAATGAACAAAGTTGGGTAGATTTCAGATAGGGGATACAAGGATAAGGTCTTGTGTGACATAATACCAATGGATGTTTGCCATTTTATTTTGGGTAGGCCTTGGTAGTATGATAGGAAGGCAATCCATGATGGGAGGAAAAAAACATATGCTATAGAAAAGGATGGGGTTTCTTACACCCTCACACCATTGAAAGATGAAAGCCTAGATTCTCAAGTAGGGCCTAGTGTGATGTTGGTCAACGAAAAGGAGTTCCTAAAAACCTTGGAAGAGGAGAATGTGGGTTTTGCCATCATAGTAAGGCCTAAATCTGTCACGGCAGAAAAAAAGAAAGAGGAGTTTCCTTTAGAGGTCAAAACATTGTTGAAGAAATATGGTGATATAGTGGTTGATGAGATTCCCAACACCTTTCCACCTATGAGGGACATTAGCCATCAAATTGATTTCATTCCAAGGGCTAGTTTTCCCAACAAAGCTACTTACGAGATGATTCCACAAAAAATGATGAGATTAAGAGGCAAGTGCAATAATTACTTGATAAGGGGTTGATTAGGGAGAGTTTGAGTCCTTGTGCGATTCCCATAGTTCTAGCACCAAAGAAAGGAGGTGAGTGGAGGATGTGCGCTGATTCTAGGGCCATCAACAAGATCACAATAAGGTATAGATTTCCTATTCCAAGAATTGAAGACCTAATGGATTGTCTGGGTGGTGCATGCTACTTTTCCAAGATTGATCTCAAGAGTGGGTATCATCAAATCAAAATCAGACCTGGTGATGAATGGAAAACAACCTTCAAGAAAAATGAAGGGTTGTAGAAGTGGCTTGTGATGCATTTTTGTTTGTCAAATGCACCTAGTACTTTCATGCACTTGATGAATGAAGTGCTTAAACCTTTCATTGGTAATTTTGTGGTAGTATATCTTGATGATATTCTTGTTTTTAGAAGAACTAAAGAAGAGCATTTGCAGCATTTAGATTTAGTTTTGAGAAGGTTGCATGAAGAAAAACTAATGATAAGCTTGAAGAAGTGTGAGTTCTTGAAAATAGAGTTGATTTACCTTGGTTTTGTGGTCACCAATGGCACTTTGAAGATGGATCCAAGTAAGGTTGTGGCTATCCTAAGTTGGCCTACACCCAAATTAGTGGCTAAGGAGTTTTCATGGTTTTTCTAGTTTTTATAGAAAATTCATAAAAGGTTTTAGTCATGTTTGTGCTCCTATGATTGATAAAATAAAGGGTGATAAAAGGAAGAAGTTTGTTTGGTCTAATGAGGCTGATAGGAATTTTGAATATTTAAAAAAGAAGGTTGTTGAGTAGCCTATTTTGACTTTGCCTAGTTTTGATAAGGTCTTTACCATTGAATTTGATGCAAGTGGCCATGCTATAGGTGTTGTCCCATGTCAAGAAAATAGACCTATTTCCTTTTTTAGTGAAAAATTGAATGAATCCAAGAAAAAATATTCTTCCTATGACCTTGAAATGTATGCAATGGTGCAAGAATTAAAGAAATGGAGACATTATTTACTTCCTAAGGATTTTATAGTATATTGACAATCATGTTCTCCATTTTTTGAATATTCAAGATAAACTTAGTTATAGGCATATGAAATGGGTTGAATATTTCTAGGGTTTTACTTTCATCATTAAGCGTAAAAGGGGCTATCTAACAAGGTGGTAGATGCATTGACTAGAATGGCTCTCATAGTGCAGGAAATTCAATTGAAAAGCATAGGAGTTGACTCTTTAAAAGGTACATGTATCTTGAAGATGCAGATTTCAAAGAAATTTATGCAAGTTGTAGGCAGCCTTGTAGCATCAATAATGAAAAATGGCTTATTTTTTTATCCAAGATGATTTATTGTTCAAAGGGGAACAATTATGCATTCTTAAATGTTCAATGATGGATAACTTAATAAAATAAAAGCATAGTGACAACCTTGTAGGTCATTTTGGTCTTAATAAGGCCTTGGAGAAGTTGAAAATGCACTACTATTGGCCAAAAATAAAAACTGATGTGAGGAACATTGTGGACAAGTGCACTATTTGTCAAAGGGCTAATGGATCTAGCACTAAGGGAAGGTTATATCAACCTCTCCCCATTCCCAATAGGCCTTAGGAATCAATTAGCATGGATTTTGTGATGGGGTTTCCTAGAACTCAAAGAGGTTTTTACTCGATGTATGTTGTTGTGGATAGGTTTTCTAATATGGCACACTTTATACCTTGTAAGAGAACTAATGATGCTTCATACATAGTAGGTATTTTCTTCAAAGAGGTTTTAATAATCCATGGTTTTCCTCTTAGCATTGTATCAGATAGGGATAGCAAATTTGTTGGTCATTTTTGGAGAACCTTATGGAAGAAATTTGGCACTAATTTGAGTTTCAGTTCTGCCTATCACCGTCAAATTTATGGGATGACCAAAGTGGTGAATAGGAGCCTTGGAAACCTAGTAAGATTTCTAACAAAGGAGCATTAAATACAATGGGATCTGGTTTTTCCTCAAGCAGAGTTTTCCTACAATGACTCGGTGAATAGAAGTGTGGGCAAGAGTCCTTTTGAGATTGTTTATGGTTTGTAGTCTAGGGGTGTGTTTTAATTGAGAGATGTCAATGGGATGGAAAGGATGAGTGATGAAGGTGAAAAATTTGTTGTGACTATGCAAGAAATCTACCAACAGGTCAAGGAGAATCTTCAAAAGAATGTGGAAAAATATAAGCATAATGCTGATCTAAAGAGGGGAGAGGTTCACTTCAAGGTTGAGGATTTTGTTTTGGATCATTTGAGGAAGAAAAGGTTTCCTAAGGGGTAGTACTTGAAACTAAAAATGAAGAAGATAGGCCCATGTAGACTGGTGCACAAGTTTGGAGAGAATGCATGTGAGATAGAACTTCCTCCTAGAGTTTACATTTCTCCTATTTTTAATATTTACGATCTTTACCCTTATAAATGGGATGTTGTTGAAAGTGATAATGCAATTCCATCAGTGCTCTTAGATGAGGATTGGGTCAGAGATCTTCCAATAATCCAACCTTTGGAGTTGGGGTGTATTTTGGACAAGAAGGAACTCAAGAAGATGAGGAAGGTCTACTACCAATATCTGGTCAAATGGTGAGGTCTCCCTATGGAAGATGCATCTTGGATAATTGAGGATGATATTGTAAAGCATGCTTATATAGTGGAAGGTCTGTCCACAAGTGGAACTTGAGCTTTCTTTTCCCCGGGAGTATGGTGCAGGGGCACCCACTAGTTTTCATGCCTCCAAGGATGAAGTTGTCACTTTATTTTGATTTGTGATTTTTTCATGTAATAAGGTCTAGAAGACCATTTCATGTTTTTTTGAGTATATTTTGAGTCCCTACCTAGGTAATTTAGTATACACATACAAATGTTGTCAAATAACTTTTGCATTTTTTTTGTAAAAAATGAACATGAAGCTGTTTTGTTAATCCATAATTTGAATAATGGTTGGTAACCATTGGGAGATGGTTTGAAATACCTTAAAAAATTCCTTGTATCATTCACCATGAGGTTGGTTGTTGGAGATTTTGAAGATTGAAGCAATAAAATTATGTTTTCTACATTTTTTGAATGTTTCTTTGCTGCTCCTTTGTGTTGTATGGATCTGTACAATCCTGTAATGATCTAAAATCAATTATAGATGGTAAATAATTGAATCTAATTTCATTTTGAATTGGTTTCATATAATTTCATTATGTTTCAAGCAAGTTGTGTTCATTTTCCTTCAGACTAGTTTAAACCCTAGGTATGGTAACTAGTGAGTGTAGAAAATGCATAGAATTCCATTCCACTAGTGAAAATCCCTAAAACTCAGTGGAATGGCCTATGACAATATGAATTTTGATTTACCAAAGTTGCAGGGATAGGAGAGTTGGTTTGCACGTGTGGAAGAACATTGACGGTCTGATATCCTCATGTATCAAACCTAGGAGCCCCAGTGGATTGGGGAAATTGGTTGTATGCTATTAGAGAAGGATATTTTGGGTAGGGGAAGTTGTTTGAGACCCCATAGGATGTGTCTAAATTTTTGGAATAGGAATTGAGAACTTTTGAAGCCCTGAGTCCATTGGTAACATGCCTAGTGACTTAATTAGGTCTAGTCAAGAAGAAGGATAGTCCAATTTTGATCCTCTTCATACATATAAACCTTACCTGATCTCGAGATATGTTTAAGAATCACCAAATAGGTATCTAGAATAGGTCTCATTTCCTATAGATCAGGTCTTCACCAAGAGCTATGTCAAAAAAGGCCTTTTTGAAAGGCCACAAGCAAGAATGAAGGTATGTGTAGTGAAGCCCATTGTTTAATGTCAAAATCTCTTTGTGAGTTGTTTTCTAAGGTTGTGTTGTCATTTTTACCCTTTCTCTACATCGGGAACCTCTTTGAAATATTTTCTCTTGAATGAATTATTTGTGTCTAGCTTGTGGGCAGCCTGAATAGACCTCGCTTATCAAATAGTGCATCCCTTGAGTGAAACCATCTTCTTTTGAAGGGTTCCTAAGGGACCCCTTTGAAAGCCTTCCAATTTTTTGATGGTCTGTGTGACTGTTCAGTTGAATTCCTATGTGGCTTATTTGTTTTCAGACATCCTTTATCTACAGGTAAACATGTCGCTTTGCAAGTGTGCTTGTAAAGCCACTTTCCAATTCGACTCTATGAAGTCCCCTTCTTTGGGTTTCCTCCATGTAAGAGATCTTGGAGGATGCCTCCTTGTAGGTATGTGGTCTTGTAAGGTGATTTCATTTGGGTTTCCTTCATGTAAGAGATCTTGGGATGCCTCCTTGCAGGTCTGTGGACCTGTAAGGTGCTTTTTTCTTTGGGTTTCCTTCATGTGAGAGATCTTGGGGGATACCTTCTTGCAGGTCTATAGGCTTGTAAGGTGCTTACTTCTTTTGAGTTCCTTCATGTGCGAGATCTTAGGGGTTGCCTCCTTGTAGGTTTGTGGGCCTATAAGGTGCTTATTTCACAAGGCTTCCTTCATGTGAGATATCTTGGGGGCTGCCTCATCGCAGGTCTATGGGCCTATGAGATACTTTCATCCTACAAGATTTGTCCATCATTGGTATGTAGGCCTTTGGTGTGCTTCATTCAAACCTCCTCAAAAGAGAACACCTATGGAGCCATCTCTCTTGGAATTTTAATTTGTTTCTAGCTTCTCCATCTTCCTCTTATATTCTCTCTCTTTTCTTTTGTATATACTAGATCAAAGATCTGCATCTTCATCATCCTTAGTATATTCCATTCTTCTCTTTGAATTAGAATTCATCTAAGTGTGTTATTTCTTAATTTGGGTATGATGCATAGTACTAAGACAACCTTTTACATCAAGGTCTATTTCACTTTGTTGACTCAAATCCTTTATATTTGTGTGCGCTAACATTGTTGTTTGGTGCAAGTTTTTCTTGTCTACTACATTTGTTTTGTAGGTCTTCAGTCTGGGGGCATGCTTCCTTGGTTCAAAGACTTCTCTGCTTCCTCTATAGTATCCTTTTGGCATTATGATGTTATTTATTTTTAGTAGATTTACTTTAGCATGCATATTAGTGTAGATTCATATGCCCGCTAAAGTGGGGGAAAAATGTATGGTCATAAAATTGCATCCTTTGCAATTTCACATACATTCTTGCATCTGTTTTAGTGTCCACTCCCCTAGCACTTGTGTAGGCTGATTTTATCCCTTGCATTAGCCTTTTCCCTTCTCAAGACGCTCAAGCACCCCTTTTTGGCAGCTACCCTCATGTATCATCTTTGCATAAAACCTTGTGATTTTCCCATTCTTATCATTTTGTAACATGATGCATCCAGACACTAGCATGCCATGTGAACATCTATGTGTCGTGCTAGCATCTTGTGATGTTTCAACATTCAAATGACCATTTTCGTGCATGTTTGCCATTTTTCATCTGCTTTTGTTGGTGGTAACAGCTTGGGATGCCTTGTAACCGCATGGGAAGATTCTTTTTTCTCCTCTTCTCTCCTTAAAAGCTATCTTTTGAATTCATTTTGCCTCTATCTTCTTTCTAGCCTTGGCTCTAGCACTTCTCTCTTGTTATTTTTCTTGTACAGCCCCATACAGCTTGTTACAACAACACTTTCAATATCTTACAACATTCCTTGCAAATCTCTTGGCTCTCATAGCTAGCGCTTTCCCTCTTTGACTTGCTTAAGCCTAGTAGCTAATATCTCCTTTGTACTTCATGCTTGTGAGCATCCTAGGATTCCATATCCCCTATCAATTGCATTCTTACTTTGTGATACAAGTTTCCCTCCTTAAGCAGGAATTGATTTTATCACTCACACTTTGTGATAGGTTTCTCCTCCTCGAGCGGGGATTGCTTTTATCAATCATACTTGGTGATGCGAGTTCTACTCTTGAAGCGGGTTTTTCTTTCAGCACACACTTTATCCATTTTGGTTCATCTCTCTCTATCTTTTTGGCTTTCCATGGAGATTAGAACACCAAAACAGGTGTTTGACTAAGGCAAACCCCTATACAGCCCCAACACTTTCTCTAGATCTTACGCATGTAAGTATTGATGACATTCACGTACTGGAGGCTTCATCACTTGCATGGTTGTAATCATCTCCTTTCTATCTCTTTTCTCTTTATTTTAGCTTTATTAGATTTTGTTATTTTCCAGTACTTCTAAAGTTCTCAGTAATTAGATTGATAGTAGTCTATAATCTATTTTCTATGACATTCTCACTTTCTATTCCGTATGAATGTTAGTGCACCAGAGAGATGCCTATGCGTTTTGTTGTCGTCCTAGACCCACACTTTCATCCTTTGGCCAAGAGCTTGTAATTTTGTCCAGAGAATCTTCATGACTTGCTCTCTCTGATTCTGGAACTCTCACGTTGTTCCTTGAGGTAGTTTAGGGAATTTCGCCCCATGAGGCTCTCTGAATGAAGAGAACTTGTGAGTAGTTAATCCCCCTTCTCTACAACATGAAACATTTATGACCAAGTTCAAGAGTACCAGAGGCCTCCATGTGTAGGACCATTGGTACACAATTCAAAACTTTAATTTTATTTTTCATTTTATGTGCATTTATTAGGCTTTGAAAATTGGTGAAGGTCACTGTCACTATATTGTGACACTATTTGAAGTTTCGGTGATGCTTTTGTCACTTTTAGTGATGCCATTGTAAATGGTGAAGCTTATCATGATTTGAAATTAGGGTTTCCATTTTTTTTAGTGACGTGGATGTAATGGGTGACACTTCACCCAATTTGAAATTTAGAATTAGGGTTTTTATTTTAAAACTACGATGCCAGTGTGTATAGCGACACCATCTGTGATTTGGAATTGGGTGACACTGTTTGGAATTTGAATTATAGCAACACTTTTGTAAATGGTGATGCCATTTTCATTTTGGGGGTAAAAGCTTCCAAACTTAGTCAATTTTAATCAAATTTTGACATTGTGTGCTTCATGGATGCAGAAGGTTATCCAACCCTTGATGTCACATGAGCATTGACCCAGTTTACTCACTGCATTGGATGATTTATATGAGCTTCGACATGAGAACCTTGATGAGATTAGACTGTGGTTTTTTGCATACATGCCCATTGTGAGGACACACCTGGTGATGGTGATAATGTTAAGTGAGAAATGGCATAATGAGACCTCATCCTTTCACTTACCCGCTGATGAGGAAACAATCACATTAGAGGATGTTTGGTGAATACTTTAGTTGTCGATACATGTAGATTGTGTTATTTATGATACTGATGCAAGGTATGATGCTTGCCACAAGGTTCTTTGTCAAGACACTATTGTCTTGGCGAACTCACATATCGACCTTGAGATGTACAAAGGATGCTCTCCTATTTTTAGGTTGATAGTCAGTGCTGTGATTTCAAGGATTGTTTCCCTAGATCGACAAAGCAAAGGATTCAATCTTGGATGGGGACTGGCATGGCACTGTATGATCTATAGGAGGAAATAGTATGCATGGGGAATAGTGATGCTAGCCTCGCTTTACCATGGCATGCACTAATTTGTGTATTGTGATGGTAGATCGATTGTTGCATGAGTGACACTTTTACATATATGGGCATGGGAGCACATTGTCATGATCCAACCGATTGTCCATATGGCTGATGTGGACCCAAATAATGTAGTGGTCTTTAGGTATAGGGGGCCATTACTTCACAACACATAGGCTAGCTAGGGATCCCTTATTAAAGGAGAGTTATTGATGACATGATGGTTTTTAGATGGTTCCCGTGGTTGTAGATGACTGCTTGGTATGATGATGTCCAATAGCTCTTCTTTGCTCGCTAGACCTATTACATGCAGGGTTGTGAGTATACGATGATTGAGCAGTACCTACTAGACAAAGTGGCTCATTATTTTGGTGAGATAGGATAGGTTAGATGACACATATATAGCCATATTTTCTAGGTCAACCTAGGAGATGACATGGGGGCCATAGATACAACCCCATGAGACTATGAAGGGATTCAAATAGTTGGTTTCCAGACTATGGGCTTACGATCAGGGGTAGGATGATGCCCAAACTATTCTAGCTTATGATGATTAGTTTGTGCCCCCTCCTAGACTTACAAATCTAGTAGGTGTACCTCCTTGAGGGAGGCCGAGAGGGAGGGGAATAGGATGAGGCTGAGGATGAGGGGGCTAAGATGGACAGCAATAAGGACAAGATAGAGGACAGGGGGGCCAGGATGGCTAGCAGAAGGTGGTGGGACAAATCCCACAACAACCACCATAGGGATCACCACCACCTCCACCATAGGGACCACCTCTGGGGCTAGATCCCCAAGGCATACATATAGAATAGTTGAGACAACAACTACAGGAAATGGTGTAACTAAGCGTGATCAAGCCTAGCAATAGGTTTTGGTAGTTATGAATGAGTGGGACCAAGCCATATAGTAGAGAGACCAAGAGAGGTAGCTTCGATAGACCTCTGACATTCAGTTGGCTTAGAAGGTGGGCATGTGACAAAAAATAGAGGATGTCACTTAGCAGTAGACTTAATAAACATAGGGTCTAGTAGCATAGATAGTGGTAGCCTAGTTGTATGGGCTAGAGATGGATGAGGTTGGATATTATCAAATGTTGTATTACAGAGATGTCCCTTCCCACCATTGGCAGCTGATTTTGAGAACAAGATCTAGGTACAACCAAGTGCATCAACCTCTATTAGGTAGCTAGAGCAGCTAGGAGATTGTGGCAGAGGCAACAGGGGATAGACCCCTCCTTAATTTTCTAGAAACCTATTTGATATACAACAAGATTCTATACATGTATACATTCATTGGCTCATTTTTTATAGCCTCCTATATATGTATTTTTTGATGATAGTTATACACATTTGACTATGAAATTTGTACCATGATAGTTATTTTTGAGACATATATATAAGATGGCCTAATACGGATTTATGATATGATGTTTCTTTTATTTCATGTTATGATTATGGATGCAAATGTTTATGTGATGGATGCACTTCTTTATCTTATGCTTATGTGATATGAGATGATCCATGATGTGATGTAATGTGATTTTTTATCTTCATTTTCTAGTATCTTTCTATGACATGTAATGAGATGGATATGCTTTTCCTTGCATGTTTCTCATAGGATCATGTCATTTTCTATGATATGTAGATGCCATGATATGCTTATGCAGGATGTATGTATGGATGAATTATTTTTTGTGTATTTTTTAGCATGTGATATGATGACATCATGATGTATGTATGTATATGGATGATTATGGATGATGCCTATGTTCACATTTATGATATGGATGTGATGGATGATTATGTAATAGATGAAGATGCTTAACAAATCTATGTTATCCTAAACAACTTAAATGATAATGATGATGCAATGGATTAGGTTTATTATGATTATATGCTATGATGATGCAAGATGTATGCATGTTGGTGATTTGTGGATGCAGGATGGGTGCATTATAATATTTTTGTTGACTGTCATGAAACCAGGTTAGCATGGAAAGGAGATAGAAGAATAAGATGAATGATTTGACCATTGATTTTTTGAGATTGATTCAGAAGCCCAATAAGTCCAAGATCCATTGAGACTTTATTATATTATGGTGATGATATGAATGATTTTTCTCATATTTAGGATTAGGACTTTTCATCATTCCTTATGTTTGATATAACACATAGACACAATGAATCATGGTATTGAAAAACCAAGATGGTGTTGTATCTAGTGTAATGGACTTTGACACTGCAAATAGATAGGATAATCCTAGTTCACATCTTGACATACGTAAACCTCATTGGAATGTAGTTTAGAATTCTAGAATACATCAGACCAAAGCATACACAATATGCGACAATCTACTCAAACAACCTCTCTACACACAACTAAGCAAGTATGTGCCAAGATTGTTTTACAAGAATACCCACAAGCATAGCAAACGAAAGATAATGATCAACGCCCCATTCCTTTCTCTATAAATTGGTTAGACAATCAAGAGGTCCTTGGAATGGGTCAATGAGATAAATCATAAGAAAATATCAAAAACAAATAGTCAATGTTATCTATATCTCTTGCCAATGTAACATAACTAAGGCGATTTACGATGTTGATGCCAATTGTAGGAAGGATGCATCCTAGGACATGTTCATCAGATGTTTTGACTAAGACTAATTGTGATAAACCATTTATACAAACACCACTGGCTCATTTATCTATGACCTAGACTTGAGATTTTCTATTTTAGGTTCTCCCTTTACAACTTACGACACTTGTTTTCTATTTGTTTTGCCAAAGTTTGAAGATGATAATCAATTTATTATGAATGAAGGTTTATTGCAAGTGAAAGAAAAATGAGATGGATTGTTTTGGATTTTCTAAAATATTTCAATGTTTTTGGTATTTTTTTGAAAATTTTTTGAGGTTGTTTAGGTCTTTTTGAAAGTTTATGTGGATGTTTTGTTTCTAATTATTTGAGTTTGTTTAGGGTTTTCTGATTTTCAAATGTTTTTGTGTTTTTCTAAGTTTTCAAATGTTTTGGGGTTTTCTAAGATTTCGACCAATAACCTAACCTAAAAGACTATCCTAGGGGCTTTGGGGGCACATCAAGATGAGCCTTTCCTACGTTATACACGTAGAGACCACATAGCTCAACTAACTTGACTTATTATTGATGAGATATGGATAGTTGATGGATTGTCTGTTTATTATGATGGAATGCTAAGCTAAAGTGTCTTGAGGGAACATCAATGATGGAATTGCCTACGTTCAAGCTTAGAGACAATGTAGTTTGATAAGGTAATTATTTTGGTTTGGATTTTTGATGTTTTTGACCTGTTTTGGGATTTTTGATGTGTTTTGGATGTTTTGGATTTTGACCTTACAAAATTTTGAATGCTTTTGGATTTTAGCTTATAGGATTTTGATGTTTTTGGATTTTCTAATTTTGCAAGTGTCTTTGGATTTTGATTACATTTTATGAATTTTTTGGGGATTTTTGATGATTTGAGAATAACCTTAAGATATACAAGAACCCAATCTAATACAAGCATAATCGATTGACCCTAGTATGACATGATAGACTACCTTGATATAGGTAGGACAAACTGACCTTAGGAATATGTCAAGTAGTACTAAAGGGGAATATGATACTTTGCAATATCAAGCTATGATATGGACACATATGGGCGATGGAATAAATAGGATGAATGATGTGATTAGATGGATGGATGTGATTATTTAGGATCATCAGAATGGTCTTGTTTGTAGCCTCTACTTGACCATTACCCTGGGATAATACAAGGTAGAGAACCAATGTTGGATGTTAAATTATTGACATAGCTCTTTTACATCCTAATTCTTGAAGGTTGTTTTGTTATCTAAGTTAAGGGATTTCAGAACACCATAGCAGAAAAAAAGGCAACTCAAGATAAACTTGGAGATTTACTCCCCCATTAAGTAAGTCATAGGAGTTTCTTTGACCCACTTGGTAAAGTATTTAGTAGCCATTATGATGAACTTGTGGCCATTAGATGAGGTTGGAGTAAACTTTCCTATGAGGTTAAGCCCCCACTATGAGAAAGGCCAAGGTGTGATCATTGGTTGCAAATCCTGAGCTGGAGCATGGATGAGGTCTCCATGTTGTTGAAATTAGACACATTTATGCACATACTGATGAGATTCCCTTTTCATGTTCGGCTAGTAATACCCTGTCCTCAATAGTTTCTTGCATAAGGTTATTCCACTAGAATGGGAACCAAAAATGCCTTCATGTACTTCTTTTAAGGTAGTCAAGGCTTCCTCTTGGTTGAGACATCGTAGTAATGTCTCCTTCATCCTTCTACAATATAAGGTATCACCTAGGATGATGAATTAGGATGTCGTATTAACAAAGGTTTGTTTAAGGTTAGAGGTGATATTGGATGGGAGGGTTCCTCTACTAAGAGATGTGAAAATATCATGATACCACGGTGAACCAGGAACAACAATTACACACACAAATTCAAATTCAAGAAATTTGAAAGTCAATATGAGAAGTTTTTCTACCAATAATTCACATTGAAGGATGTTGTGTGGCATGTCTAACAATGATCGAATTTTTGCAATGTTATATGTTTTCTGATTATTTACATGAGGGATCTACTCAAAGGTTATATCAATAAAAAAAATCTTGAGAATTTCTACCATCTTCTTATAAGGAGGGAGTTTATCATCCTTGGTTTGGTGGTCATCATTAACTTGATTGATAATTAGCTATGAGTCCCCGTAGACTTTTAACTCTTGTATCTGCCATTGAATTCCTATTCTTAGACTTGTTATTAGAGATTCATACTTAGCAATATTGTTAGTATATGGGAATGATAGCCAGTATGAATTTTGGATACAATCACCTTGAGGGGTGATAAAGACAATACCTACCCCTAATCCATGTTGGGTATATGATCCATAAAAGAATAATTTCCATTGATCTGCCACAATCAGGAGAAACACTAATTCATTTGGAAACTCAGATACCAAAGGATTCTCTACATAAATAGGTTCTTCAACTAGTTGGTCTATATTATCTTGTCTTTTGATAGCCTTGGCTCCACATATTCTATGTCAAAATCAATCAAAATCATTACCCATTTTTCCATTCACCCAGTGAGAGTTGCTTTGGATAACAAATATTTTAATGGGTCAATTTTAGCAATAAGCTTGATTTGTTGGGAAAGCATGTAATGTTTGAACTTTTGTGATGCAAAGAACGCTACTAAGAATGCCTTCTCAATGGATGAATAATTAATTTCATACCCTACCAAGGTCCTTCTGATGTAATAGATGGCTCTTTCCTTTCTCATTTGATCATGTTGGGCTAGAAGAGCACCTAGTGTTCCTGATGTTGTTGAAATGTATAAGACAATGCCTTGTTTGGTATCAGTGGCATGAGAACTAGAGGTGACAATAGGTAGTCCTTCATTTGTTGGAAGTATTTATTGCATTTCTTGTCCCACTTATAAGTTATTCCTTTATGGAGAAGATGCAAGAAATGGTGGATTTTGTCTAATAATTGTGCTATGAACCTTCTAATGGATTGCAACCTCCCTTGTAACCCTCTCATCTACTTCAATGTTTGTGTCAGTTCCATGTCTAGTATTGCTTTCACCTTTTTCGGATCTACCTCTATCCATCTTTGTGACACAATATAACCAAAGAAGCTTCCTTGTTGTAACCCTGAAGACACACTTTTTCGGGATCAGTCATACCTTATAATCTTCAATTCTATCAAAGATGGGTCCTAATACCTCTATGTGCTCATACCTTTTCTTTGATTTGGCCAAAATATCATCCACATAATCTTCAACTATTTTATGGATCATATCATGAAATATTAGGGTCATCACCCTTTGATAGGTTGCTCCAGTGTTCTTTAGCCCAAACCACATCATGTTCCAACAATATGTACCCCATGGACAATTGAATGTAGTTTTATGTTGATCCTCCTTGCAATCATGATTTGGTTATATCTAGAAAATTCATCCATGAGTGATAGCATTTCATGACCTACGATTAGATCAACAATGATGTCGATGTTGGGAAGAGGGAAATCATCCTTTGGACATGCTTTGTTCAAATCCATGAAATCCATGCATATTATGATGCCCCCAGTGCGTTTAGAGACTGGTACTAGGTTGGAAATCCACTCAAGATACTCAATTGATTGGATAAATCTAACATCAAGAAGTTTGTGTAACTCTAGTTTAACCAAGAGTGCAATCTAAGGCTACATCTTTCTCAATTTATGTTTCACTTGTTTGGCTATAGGATAGATTGCTAAGTGATGTATTACCACTTCAGGATCAAGCCTTGCAATATCTATGTATGACCATACAAAATTTTATTTTCTTTCTTTCAAGAACACGACTAGGTTTTTCTATTCTTCATCCAACCAGGATTCAACATAAAAGGTTATCTTAGGTGCCTCTTTTGTTCCCACATTCACTGGGGTAGCCTTTTTTGCTAGTACTGCTTATTTTTTTGGATGCATTGCACTTATGGG
Organism: Sequoiadendron giganteum; assembly: GCA_007115665.2. Lineage (NCBI taxonomy): Eukaryota > Viridiplantae > Streptophyta > Pinopsida > Cupressales > Cupressaceae > Sequoiadendron > Sequoiadendron giganteum. The sequence continues at coordinate 361,462,311 of CM021108.1, read as the reverse complement.
GAGATGGAATCCCTCATCCTTGGGTACCTCAGAAAGGTTTTCACCTTTGGATGAGCCCTTTCTTTTTACTATTTTAGGATCTGAAAGTGCCATGATGTGGTTTTCACTTAAAGATCTGTATGTTATTCTCACATTGTCAATTTCGCAACTAAAGGATTCAATTGTCTCCCCATAGTATGCCTATGTTTCTATATCTATATCAAATCTTTCTTTGTGATCCCCACATGGTAAGTTATCATGGAGTCCTACGAACTCTAAGATTACTTCATCATTTTCAAATATATCTAGAATCAATGGTCCTCATTGATCCCATTCGATGAGTTGAGGGTATACTAGGCTTAATTCAGTGTTTTGGTCATTGGGGCTAAAATATGTTGTAGATATCATAAAGAGGGATTTATTCTCAAATAGGTTAGCAATGTCGAGAGGGAAGTCATCTAGGGTAGTATCACATGATGTCGGTAACCAAGAGGAATCCTCAGCTTGTTTAGCAGAAGTACCTTTTCCAATAAGGGTAACTTTGGTAGTAGTACATCCTAATCCAAGATTCTTTGGATGTCTCTCAAGAATGATGGGTTCTAGCAAGCCATTATCATTTTATCCCATCTTTTCATTTTTCTTGTATCCCCATCCCTTCATTAGTTCTAAACCTTTATTATCATCTTCCATGGGAAGAATGGTCATGGGCCGGTTTTCCTGATAGAGCAATTTAGATACATCTTCCTCATTGAAATATTCTTTGTTCAAATCCCCCAATTTGGTGAAGGTGGTAGATGCAAGCTTTAATGTTTCATTCAATTTGTTTATAGGTGTGGGTTTCCCATGAGATTTGGGGAAAGAGGTAACTCACCCAACACAAAAGTATCCTTCTTTAGATAGTAATCTCCACAACCATTGTCCTTGATAACTACTTTGATATCGGGTATAATCTGCACAATGGGAATTTTGGATTCTGAGGTAGATGAAAGAGAAGATGGGTCAACACATGAAGATGAGGGTGTAGGTCCTTCATCAATCTTTGGTATTTGGTGGGTCTTTTAGAACTTAGCCTCAAGGTTCTTGCAATAGTATAATGGCTTAGGAACTCCATAGATAGTAACTTCCTTGTCCTCAAAGGGAATCTTGATGCACTGGTGGTATGTGTAAGCTACTATTTGCATGACATGAGTCCATGGTCAACCAATTAGGATGTTGTAGGGGAGATCAAGGTCTAGTACCTAGCATGTAGTCTCAGCAATGACAGGTCCCACTTGGATAGGTAGATTGATGATGCCTTGTGACACTCTTTCTTGATCATCATATGCCCTTATGTTATACTCTTTGTTTTCTCAATAGCATCCTCTGAAAATCCCAAGTTCTTGACCAACTAAAGGGTGTAAATGTTGAAACTGACACCTCTATCCACTAAGAACCTTTTTACCTTATTCTTATGAGAAATGACCTCAATATGTAAGGCATGATAATGAGATGGTTACATGGGTAGGTCTTGTTCTAAGAAGGTTAGAAGATGAGGGGTAGTCATATTCCCTACCATAGCTTGAAACTACTCTATATCAATATTCTCAAGGATAGAGGATGGGGATAAAGCCTTTTCTGATATCTCCCTATGTGTGGGGGATAGCCTCAATAGTTCTCAGATAGAGATCTACGCAGGGGTCTTCTTTAGCTGATCAAGTAGACTATAGTTACTAGGGTTGGATGTTGGCAATGTGGGTTGTGCCCTATCCTGAGATGAAGCTCCCTAGAGGGTGACCTTTCCACATTGTGTGGTGACTCCACACTCCACACTAGGTCATTTGATGGTAACGACTGTTACGTCATTGTCACAAGAGGTGACTACATTGGAATAGACATGTTACACACTATTGTAAGTCTTCCCTTTTCCATTGCCATTCCTTTTTTTATGATCTAGCATAGGGGTCTTGTATATCTTGAGGTCTTGGTTACTGACTAATACCTTAATAGATATGTCTCCATTCTTGATAAGATCTTGCATAAAAATTTTCCATTCCATGAAGTTGGATGTTTTGTGTCCTTTGATTTTGTGAAAGTCACAAAGATCCTTTTTGTTGTACCAAGGTGGTTTATCTTGTAGTTCTTGGTAGTTTTGTAAATTAGGAAGCGTAATCAAGTTTGACTCTAGCAATTTCTACATGATAGTTTCAATAGGTTCTGCCAACTAGGTGTATTTGTGTTTTGGGTAGTTATTCTTATTGGCAGTTCATCTAGGTTAAGTTTCGCTAGTATTGACCTAATTATTCTATGGTGGTGATGATGTTTTTTGTATAGTTTGTGTGATGATTGGTTGGTTAGTGTTTGGCCTAGGAGCACTTATGCCCACTTTAGCATCCACAAGCCATCATTTGTCACATTCTTGTTCTTATCCTAGACATTTGAACTAGTTGATGGGCGAGTGTCTTTATACGCTTGTGTGTTTCCTTATGAGATTAGGGCTCTCTCAATGTTGAGGGCCCTAGGGACAAGCTCATCATACTTGTGGTGATACATTGCATCTATAAGTGGAAGGATAGATTTGGATCAACATTTTCTATGATAATCCCCACTTGTTGTTTGTCAGGATTGGGCCACTTGCTCTTACTAGCTCTTTATCTCCATCTTTGCAAGAAATTGGTGAAGGATTCTCCTTTGTTTTGGTTGAGTGTATATAATTATTCTAAGCTAACATCCATGCCAAGATAAAAGGATAAGTGGTCTATGAACCTATCAATAATTTTTTGGAATGTTTTGATTCTTGGAGGCAACTATGAAAACCAATTGATGGTTGGGACTGTCAAACTTCATGGAAAGAGGCGCATCAAGTAGGAATCATTATAGACAACCTCCATACACATGACGTTGAATTCTTTGACATGGTTTTCCCATCCCTTTGTATTTATCAAATTTAGGGACCTCAAAACCAGGAGGGAAATGAACCATTGTAATGTTTATATCGAATGGGTATGGACACAATTTTTTTTGTGTATGGGGATTCTTCATTTTTCCCATTTGAATGTCCTACAGTTGTTGTATTTAGCACCTTGAGTTGTGATGTCATATCATCTTGCAAGTTTGGTGGAGGAACATAGGTTGAGTATTGTGGGATGGTGGATGAATTGTAAGTGGGATTTTGATATGATGAGGTGTTGTATGGTGTGTAGGGTGGTGTTGTTGGACTCAAGGGAACATTGACAGGGGAGGTGAATCAGTGTTCAGAAAATTATGAACTTTTCTTTCATCACAAACTTAAATCATTTTGTCCTTATATTAAGATAAGATGCAAGCGTACCAAGCAAACTTTAATAACACCATGACACACAGATTTTTGCATGGAAACCCTATTAGGGGAAAAACCATGATGAAGATTAATCCACAATTTTAGTACTCAAAATATAATGTTTATAAAAGGGAATACACTTACATTCAGGCACACTTCCTAGAGCTCACTACTCAAAAGAAGAGAGTTTAGATTAAAACCATCTGAATATTGAACTGAAATAGTAGCATCTAATCATGCTAGATAACAGTTCCAGTGAGGCTCATAAACTTGATTCTAGATCTGCTATCCAATTTTGCACTTCACTCTACTCCACTCTACCCTATTCTTCCCTTCGCATCACTTCACACTATTGCACTACTGAATTTGGCACTACACAATGATGGAACACAATTTTTCACTTCTTGCATACACACATATTTGCATTCGCATCACACATACTTACTTACTTTAATGAAAAATTCAAACTCATATATATATCCATGATCAAGGATTTACTTATCCAATAGTCAACTTCATAAGCTATTTGTAATGATGGATTTTCCGCAAGATAGATTTGTTAGTCACATATGCATGCATGTAAATTAATTAAATCCAACAAAGCAATGAAATGCATAGGAGAAATAGGAAAAGAAACAAGAAGCAACTTCACCCAATCTTTCCTCCTCCATGGCTGACTTCCATTGCACCTTCTTAGCTTGTTGTGATGAAGAGTGTGCCCTTAGATTTGATGAGCAAACTTCTATGATGTTGACTAGCCCTAAAAAAGCTTTGAAGGATTTGTATAAACTAAATGCAAAGAAAATTTAATTCTAGAATGCAAGTAGCTAAATGATAAACAAGAATGCAAGAAGATAAGAGATTTCTCTAAATTTCTAAGATTGTCAAAAATGAGGACAAAATTGACATTTTATAGAAAATGCAATTTTGGATGGATGGATGAGATTGAAGATTGAGAAAATGCCCTAGAATCAATGGTCAAGATTCAAAATGACAACTCTCAATTAGGGTTAGGGTAAAATTCTCAAATGAGTGGACAAGACGCAATTTTTTGTTGAACAATGCAATCGTTGTGTGAATGCGTAATTGCTAGATAGGACGATGTATTTTCTTTATTGCGACACAACTACCAGGTGCAGAGCCGCATGTGATAAACTACGATGCATTTACAGTCAATGCGACGCAATTGCCATTGACCATCGTTGACCAGCGTTGACTTTTCTTATGCCCTTGTTAGATGGACCTTTGATTTCTCAATAGTTATAATGCGCCCCTAATGTTGACCCATGTGTGCTAATTCTTGTTTCTGCATGTGCAGAGATGATTAGTGTCGATATATACATGAGAGTTCAAACCAGCGACATATGCCTTTAGAGACCACCTGAGTGACAGGGATAGACAGTGATTGATGACACTAGGATTATACTATGTCAATTACATGCCCATTATTTAGGCAAACTAGGGCTTACTAATAGCACTTTGTGAGAGGTGGCATTCAAAGACTTGCTCCTTTCATCTGTCTACAGGAGAGGCCACGATTACCTTGGAGGATATTTACCGCATTATTCGCATCCTGATCAGCGGGGAGAGGGTTGTGTATGATCCGCACCGAGGGGGACAGGCCCTATCAAAGATGTACAAGGATGTCAGTGGTGCTAGTATAAGTATCGACCGTTATGATATTGGCTGGGATGTTGTGGCCAACCAATTTCCACGGTGGGATGCCATGCTCATGACACTGATTGTTGGAGAACTGATTCTGGATCACCATGGTCATGGATTTCTGATTGGATGGGGAGAGGTACTAGTTCGCATCCGGGGTCAAAGGACCTTTTTTGCCTAGGGGCCTTGCCTGTTGGCCATGTTATACCATCAGCTCCATGAGGTAGTCTACCATTAGGGTCAGAGTATCAGTTGCGGTACCACACTTCTTATGATCTGAGCATGGGAGCACATTCCCATTTTTCGGCCACTAGTACAGATTCAACAGTTGGGCAATGGGATGCCCTATGTCTATCTTTATGCAAATTTAGTCAGTCAAACTCATGTAAGAGATACCAGGTATTGGCATCATCGGATTGACACCATGATTAGTTTTGTTTGTAGGCCCTACAGAGATTGCGATCAGTGGACAGATGAGGATGGTCACTTTTCATTGTGCAAAAAGTTTTGATATTTGATTGGCCACACGGTTCAGAGCCAGTGGATCATTAAGATATACCTACCCCAGCGGGTACTACAACAGTTCAAGGAGTAGCAGGATGTGCCAGTAGGCACTGCAAAGTATGCACGGTCCTCCAAAGAGACCATATGGGGCCCCCCTATAGCAGTGACAGTGGCTAAGCAATAGGTAGATGGTCTTGTTGCACTTTAGTGGATGTGGAGGGGAGGTCCAGCAGATGTAGGTACATCTACCGATTTCGATGCCTGGTGGTATATTCACAGGCCTATTCCATTGACAAATCTAGATGGTCTATCACCGATAGATCGAAGATCAGTTATCCCACGAGTGCAGAGGAGAGGTCGAGGTGGCAGGGATGGAGGCAGAGATGGCAGAGGGGCTGGAGGGAGAGATGGAGGCAGGGGAGATGGAGGTAGAGGAGACCAAGGCTGTGGTGGGGAGATGATGGGGGCGGCGGGGGAGGAGGTGATGGAGGAGATGGGACAAGTTTCGGGAGGAGGAGAGATGACAGAGGGTGTAGGTAGCCCAGGAGAGTCAGGCGAAGAGTGGGTGGCATACCATTGTCACCCATTCGAGAGGAGGGTGAGGAGAGAGAGCAGCCAGCTGAGCAAGAGGTTAAGGAGGAGATCAGAGGGGGGAGGAGGAGGTGGAGGCGAGAGTAGACGAGGTGGCCAGGGGTGGAGAGGAGGTGGAGGGTAGAGTAGAGGGAGAGATTCCCATGGAGGAGGATCCATTTATTGAGCACCATCCTCTTGATATTGATGTGGAGGAGTTCCGAGGAGAGGAGGAGAGAGATGAGGAGGAAGATGAGAGGCAAGATGAGGCAGATCAGAGACTATGAGAGCAGATGATTGATGGGGACGAGGAGGGGGGCAGTTCACCAATTTTGTCAGTAGATGCTACCATTGACCAGAGGATCACCATCCTCCAGAGAAGATTGGATGCGACCTTGTCTCAGAACAAGGCCTTGGCAACGGAGTTAGAGGTTACCAGGGTGGAGATAGATCAGATTGTTATCCGACGGCAGGAGTCAGACGGATGGGTTATTGAGTTTTCAGAGTTATGTGTAGGGCTGATAGGGGATATGGCCAAGGAGTTGGTCAGGATGGCTGAGAGCAGGGGTCAGTACAGGTTGTTGTATGAGTAGGTTGTTCCACCATAGAGACGGGACCCAAGGTTGTCCCGATCATACAACAGGACAGGCAGTGGCACCCAGATCCACAATAGCAGCAGGTCACATAGTGGTAGTCATACTAGTGCTTGGGGGTCCACTTCATCAAGGCAATCATCAGGTCATAGGTCACACAGTTCTCACAGGAATTCATTAAGCCATAGCCATAGGTCAGAGCATGGACATAGATCAGTGTCATCAGAACACCAGGCAGAGCAAAGCCAGCCTCCAGTTACTGATCCCTCAGGATCCTAGAGTCAAACTCCAAATGCTACTCCCATCTAGGTCACCTTTTGCGTGGTTAGTCAATCACAGCCACCTCATAATTCACCTCCGCAGGACGGAGGAGGCACATCCTAGGACTTGTATTTTGATATTTGTTTTAGTCACTTTCATATATTGATATTCGAGCCTGTGAGCTCCATTTTTTTGGGATACCCCATGATTCTATCCTATGACATGAAATTTTTGTGAGATTATATATATGCGATGCAGTTTTGATGTGGCCTATATGATTATATGTGTTACGGTGTTCTTATGATTTATCAAATGTGATGTGATGCTTTTACTATGCTTATGAGATGTATGGATGTCATGTTTTATGCTTATGAATGCAATTATGGATGTGTTTATGTATGTATGCAATATGTAATGTGATTCCTATATGTTAATGCAAATGATGGCTTAATGATGTGAGATGGATGGATCTAAATGATAGCGTTATGCAATGTGAATTATGATATTTGATATATGCAAATGTGAAATGTGAATATGAAATGCTCGTATTATTATGTATGAAGCTTTGTTTTTTGTATGTCACAAGATATCATTAGAGGATGAGAGAAGAGAAGACGAAGATGGATGTTAGTGAGAAGAAAGATATGCATGTTAGTGCAGAAACAAAAATCCTTCATGAAATTTCTATAGTGCTATCCTAGTTGTTGCTCTTAATCATCTTTGGGTGAAAATGTCGTGATGGTCGACAAACACTATGATATGACGTAGATCAATAGTGTGCAAGGTCAAACCATCATGTGCATCAATATTCGCAGGCAAGGATGATCATGACTCATACAAGGAACATAGTTTTCCCTAGTCATTTTGTCATGACCAACCGCCAAAAAAACAAGACCAATCATGAGACATCGCTGCTTCTCTAAATCTTGATGTTAGGATATCCTTGAGAAACTAGCCACATGATAGTAAAAAATAGACAGGAAAATCATCGTACTACATTGTTGCTTCTCTAAATCCTGAAGTCAGGGCATCCTTGAGAAACTAGTAGCAGGGTGATCATAAAAAGACAAGGATAATCATCATGATATGGCGTGGCTCCTATGATGTAAGGAACTAATATCCTGATAAACCATCAAAAAGACAAATAAATTTTTCCAAGTGTTTACCAAGTGTTGAGTGATATCAAATTCAGGAAGGACACATCCTGAATGACGTTCATATCTAAGAGATTGATTCTTGGAGTTAGGAGAATCCATCAAAATGCCAGATGATGATGACAATGCTTAGGAAGGACACATCCAAAAGCATAAAGAAATGATGAGAGTTGCTTTTCAAAAGGACACATCTAAAGAAGAACCCAAAATTCTACCAAGGTAAATTATCTTGATATAATTTGGTTACATGTCATTGCTGACATGTTGAATTGATCGAGATTGCTGATGATGTAAGTTGTTGATGGGTTCTGTCAACTGTTTTCCATCAGGTGTGGCCAACTGATAAGCTCTAAAACTGAATGTTGTAGTAATAATATAAGGACCAAGCCAATTAGCCTCAAACTTGCCAGGCTTTTCACGGTCCGCCTGATTTCTTGGATTCTGCATGAGGACCAAGTCACCGATTTCAAATTTTCTCACCATTACTCTTTTTTTATAGCTTTGGTAGAGACGATTTTGATATGCCTGCAAGTGATTTAAGGCATCTTGTCATCTTTCTTGTAACATTTCTAGCTTATGTAGGTGAGACTTTTTGTACTCTTCATCATCAATCATTCCTTTCAATGAGACTCAAAGAGAAGGAATTTTGACCTCGATGGGCAATATGGCCTCAGATCCGTAAACCAGGGAAAATGAAGTGGCTCCAAGGGGGGTACGAATGCTGGTACAATAGGCCCATAAGGCAGGATTAAGTTGTAGGTGCCAATCTCGGCTAGTTTCTTTGACGATCTTCTTAAGAATGCAAAGAATTGTTTTATTTGACACCTCAGCTTGGTCGTTACCTTGTGGGTAATAGGGGGTGGAGAAATGATGTTGGATGTGAAATTGCTCACAGAGTTCACGAACGTCCTGATTTTTTAATGGACTCCTATTATCTGTCATCATGGACTGTGAAACACCATACCGACAAATGATGTAATTTAGGATAAAATTTGATATTTGCTTACCGGTGATGTAAGTGTGAGGGACAGCTTCAATCCACTTAGTAAAGTACTCAGTGGTGGTGATTATGAATTTATGGTCATTAGAGGAGGATGGATGGACCTTTCCCATGAGGTTGAGTCCCCATTGTGAGAAAGGCCATGGAGAAGTGATTGGTCTCAGTTCCTATGCAGGTGCGTGAATTAGGTCACTATACACCTGGCATTTCCGACATGTTCTGATGAACTAAAGAGCATCTTTTTCCAATGTTGGCCAATAGTATCCTAGTCTGGTGACTTTCCTAGCTAACGTTGGACCACTCGAATGACATCCGCAGATACCTTCATGTACTTCTCATAAGGTTGTTTGGGCTTCATCAGTGTCGAGACAGTGAAGAAGGGTGTTATCAAAGCCACGATGGTATAGGGTGTCACTGACGATGGTGCGTCGGGCGGATTTTCGTATAAAGGACTTTCTCTAGTTATTGGAAAGGTTGGGTGATAAGGTTTGGGATTTTAGATTGTCATAAATGTCTTGGTACCAAGGTGAACTGGGACCAACAATCTCACAAACCATTTATGAGTCTGGAATATCATATGCCGACATCAATAACTGTTCAACTAAGAACTCAAATTGTGACACATTTTTGGGGATGTTCAATAGAGATCCAATAGTAGCCATTACATTTTCTGCCTTATTCTATGTCCTGGGGATTTGTTCAAAGGAAATCAATTTGAAATAGGTTAGGAAGCTATCCACCATTCACTTGTAGGGAAGAAACTTCTCATCTTTTGTTTCATAATCATCATTCACTTGGTTGATAACTAACTGAGAATCCTCAAATACGAGCAATGTCTGAATTTTCCATTTAATTGCAATCTTGAAACCTGTGACCAATGCTTCGTATTCTACAATGTTATTGGTACAAGGGAAGGAGATCTAGAATGACTTAGGAATTGAATCCCCTTGTGGTGTGATGAACAAGATTCTAGCTCTTGAGCCATGACCAGTGTGGGACCCGTCAAAATATAGCTTCAATGGTAATGCAAGTTCTACATGAAAGATAGACTCATCGGGAAAATAAGTTATCAGTGGATGAGTATCCTGGATGGGTGAATTTGCAAGCTGATCTACTATTACCTACCCTTTTATTTCCTTGCACTCAACATATTGTATGTCATATTCACTCAATATCATGACCCACTTTGCTAAACGGACTGTCAATGTTGCCCGACTTAGGAGATACTTTAGTGGATAAATATTGGCTACCAGGTGTGTTTGGTGGCTCATCATGTAATGTCTTAGTTTCTCTTCCACAAAGACAACTGCAAGGCATGCGTGTTCAATGGTTGTATAGTTCAACTCGTATCCTATCAATGTGCAACTGATATAGTATATGGCTCTTTCTTTTTCCTCATTGTCATTTTGTGCCAATAATGCCCCCAATGCATTTGTAGTTACCGAGACATAAAGGATCAATGGCTTTCCTTCAATACGCGGCATTAGGACAAGTGGTGTCAATAGATATTCTTTGATTTGTTCAAAGGTTGTGTGGCATTTTTTTTTCCATACAAAGGGGATACTTTTGTGTAATAGGTACTGAAATGGTTGACACTTGTCTGCCAACTGTGCGATGAAGCGTCAGATGGACTGCAGTCTACCCTAAAGTGTTCTCAACTCGCTGATTCCTTTTGGTGAAGGCATGTCTATAATTGCTTTTACTTTTGTGGGATCAACCTCAATGCCTCATCGTGAAACTATGTATCCCAAAAGTTTGCCTAAAGTGACTCCAAAGACACATTTTTTTGGGTTCAAACGAACCTTGTAATCCTCTAGGAATCTAAAATTTTTGTCCAGGACTTTGAGATGATCTTTCCATGCCAAATATTTTTCCAAGAGTTCATCCACATAATCTTCCATTAGGATATGCGTCATGTTATGAAAGATTGTTGTCATAGCTCTTTGGTATGTGGCACCTGCATTCTTTAAGCCAAAAGGCATGACATTCCAACAATATGTTCCCCATGGGTAGGTGAATGCCATTTTGTGCTGATCCTCTATTGCAATTCGGATTTGGTTATATCCCGAGAAACCATCCATGAGAGATAGCATCTCGTACCCTGCTGTGAGATCAACAATCATGTCTATATTTGGTAATGGGAAATCATCTTTTGTGCAGATACGGATTTGTCCATTTGGCTTTGTGATAGGGACAATGTTGGATATCCAGTTAGCATAATCTATTGATCTTATGAATCTGACATCCAGTAACTTCTTTAGTTCAGCTTTTACAAGTAGTGTAATTTGTGGATGCATTTTCCGCAACTTTTATTTCACTAGCTTGATATTTGGAATTAACAGAAGATGATGCAATACCAATTTTGGATCAAGGCCCAGCATGTCAGCATATGACCATGTGAAGTTAACCTTCCTTTCTATGAAGAATTGTTGGAACTCAGGTTTTTCTTCCTTTGTTAATGCTGCAACCAAGAGAACCATTTTGGGATTCTTTGGTGTATCTATGTTAACTTTGATGGTTTCTTCGATTAGCATGTCTAATTTTTCCTGTGTCATAGGAAGAAAGTCCAATCCTCCATCCTTAGGCACCTCAGAGAGGTTTTCACCTTCAGATACGTCCTTTATTTTTACTATTTTGTTGTCAGAAGGTGCCTTGCGGTTTTCACCTAAAGACATTTCTTTTTTTGTCTTATTCTTTGTATTTTTGCGACTGTAGGATTGCACAATCTCCCTGAAGTAAGCTGCATAATCTAGGTCAATGGAAAAAACTATTTTGTGATCACCTCATGGTATGCCCTCTCGGAGCCCCATGAATTTTGCTATTGCCTCATCATTCTGAAAGATGTCCATCACTGGTGGTTCCTGTTGGTCACAGTCAATCAGTTGTGGGTAAACAAGGGAAATTCCATCATCAGTGTTGGTAAAAGATGGGGAAGATGCAAAAAGTGTGCAAATTGAAGCCTCAAGTGTGAAGGAAAATTTATCAATTTCAACTTTCGTATCAGATGCAATGGATGGACCATACTCAGATTCTGATGAGTTGAACTCAAAATCATAATAGGGCACAAAATTATCAGCATCATGACTACTGGATGGCCTTTTAGAGGTATGGATAGTAGGTTTAGGCATGTTGGGGTCATGGGTGGACTTGGGAATGGGGTGGGATAATTCGGATGTTGCTGACGACACCTTATGTTCTTTTGGATCCCAAGGAATGCTTACCCATTCCTTATTTTTGGAATGTCAATCAATAGGGTCAATGTTGTACTCTTGTTAGAATTTTTCTTCGAAGGGGAGTTGACTAGGGTCCAGGAATAGTTCATCAAATCATAGTTGCTCAGGGTTTCCTCTGATCCCCATTCCCATTCATTAGAGTTAGTTTCGATAAGGGATTATTTGCTTTTCTCAACACTTTCTGGAAGTCATTATGTCCTTACTTGAAAGTTCATAGGTACATTGCTCGTCAGTTCTGAGTTGGTCAAACCCTAGCCCTATGTACCTTGGTCTTGCATAAATGATAACAGGTCCCCTCCTTCCATTGTTGGCCTTTCCAAGACCACTTATGCCATCAAAACCTAGTGCCTTGCATATATCATAGGCTTTTCCATAGAGATGCACTAGTAGTGGAGGTAACTCTTTTGGGTCTTTGTAGATCCAGTTAGCTATGTTGATGATGACTTCATTACTCATCTCCCCCCATAGTGTGAAAACCATTTTTGGTGGAACCTTGAAAGTTGGTTTGGGCTCGATCGCGAAATATGGTCTACCATAGACTTTAGGCGGCTTAGGTATTGTGGTGATACAATAAGTCATATTCAATTTGAATTCTCCACAAACAAGGTCTTGGATCTGAAGGTCTTTACTTGGTATGGAGGCTGAGGAAAATGGTGTGGTAGAAGTTGATGGAATGGATGATTTGGTGAGTGCAGATGGGTCAATAAATTTGGAAGAGGTGGAAGCTGAGGCTTCTCGATTGATGGGTACCCGGTGCTCAGCAGTGGCTCGCAGATTGGTACAGTACTGAAATGGATTAGGATCTCCTAGGATAGTGATTTCAGTACCATCAAAAGGCAATTTCAAGCATTGGTGGTATGTGGAAGGAATGGTCTTTAGAGCATGAATCCAGGGGTGACCAAGTAAGATATTTTAATGTATGTCACAATCCAAGACTTGGCATGCTGTATCTATAATAACTCGTCCCACCCGGAATGGAATTGTGATGACACCTTTAGAAGCACGTTCTTCATCATTGTATGCCTTGATGACAATGCTCTTGGTAGCATCTACACATGCATTAGAGAATCCAAGAGCTTTAACCAATTTTAAAGAGCATATTTTCAATCCTACTCCACCATCTACTAAGACTCGTCTAACCTTATGTTTGTGGACAAAAACCTCGATATGAAGGGCATCATTATGAGATGGTTTGGGTGAGGAATAGTCACTGTACGAAAAGGTAATGTGATGAGGCAAATTCAAATATCTGACCATAGTTTCAAAATGGTTGACATCAATGTTGGTTGGGATGGATGACTCTTGCAGGACTTTATCCAAGATGGCCTTATGTGTGGGTGAGATACGGAGCAGTTCGAGAATAAATATTTGAGCGGGTATTTTATTCAGTTGCTCAATAAGGTTGAACTCTGGTTTAGGGTTTGACTATCTGGTAGATGGACCAGGTATAGTGATTTTAGGCTGACATGTAGAAGGACCTGGGATGGTGACCTTGCCTTTGTGTGTTGTGATGTTACAGTCCGGGGCCTTTTTAATAGTGATAGTATTGACACATTTTTCTTCATCAATAGCTCGCAAGTTGTTGATGATTATACCACTGGAATAATTAGAGGCAAGACGAACATTATTGGCCTGATTATGGGTATTTTTCATACTAGATGAGGAGGGTTTACCAGAACCATGATCTTGCAGTGGGTTCTTGTGGATAGTATGATCCGCACTAGACGTAAATGGTTGACTGCCTAGCTCAATGGTGTGGTTTTTAATATGGTCTTGTACCAGATTTTGCAACTAATGACAAGAGGAAGTTTTGTTCCCTTTGACATGGTGGTAATCACAAAATGCACTATCATCCCACCATGATGGCTTGAACTGACTAGGGTCATATGGTTTAGGTTCTTCCAATGTTATGACACCATTCTGGATTAGTTTCTTTAAGATAATTTTAATAGGTTCACCCAAAGGGGTGTATGTGCATTTTTGGAATTGTCGGGGTTGACGTAGTTGCCTTTGATTAGATTGAGTAGGATTGCTTTGAATAGCATTGGCAGTTGGTGTCGGTGTAGTTATAGGTGCATTTTGATTTTTTACTCCTTTGATGGTGATTACATGACCTGTTGCATTGATGGTTTTTGCATCGACCACACTGTCATTAGTGATGTGTTTGTTCTTTACCCAGTATTTGGTTTTGTCATTGGAGCTACTTGGGTTATTATTTGTGGTGGTGTTGATGGTTTTTCCACCATACTTTAATTCGCCATTGGCAATCAAGGCTTTCTCAAGTTGAACACCCTTTTCAACAAGGTCAACAAAGGTGGTGCAACAATGGACTTGTAAGCCATACCTTAGTGGTCCTAGGAGAGTTTGTACAAACATGGTGACTTTCTCCCTTTTTAGGTATTTCTACTGGGCATCTGCTTGCTAAGGTTCTCCATCTTTGAAAAAATGGGATAAAATTCTCTCTTGCATCCTCTTGGGTAAGTTTGCATAAGGAGGCAATTCTGATATCTGTGTCAATGTTATAGGCATAGTTTTCAACAAAATTTTTTTCCAATTCATCCCATGTTCTGATTCCTTTAGGCAATAGTCAAAATTATTCTAGTGCATGACCTGCGAGACTTCTAGAAAAAGGTCTCATGAGATAAGTTTGCTCATATGCAATGTCCATGCAACTAGTGGTGAATTCTCTTATGTGTTCAATAGGGTTTGTTTTTCCTTTGTATTTAGGAAAATGAGGTACCACATATCCATGAGGAAAGGGTGGTATATAAAAGGTTGTGTCAAATGGATATGGACACAAGTCATGTGACATGTAAGACTTTTTGTTGGATTGTTGCAAGGTCTCCACTTGTGTTTGAAGAGCAGCGAGTTGGAGTGTGAGTGCTTCCACAATTGGGTTGTTGGTAGCATCACACATGTTGGTGATAGGTATGGATTGAATTCCCACTTGTTGTGATGAGATATGTTCATTTGGGATTGGTTGTTGGTGAGAAAAATGAGTGTTCTGATTATACAATTTTTGGAAAAGAGTGTTTTGATGAGGTATGTGTTGTTGTGTATGAACTTGAGAGGCGTAAGTGGGGATATGAGATCCTCCCATATTGGATTGAATTTGGGGGCCTTGTTGATTTTGAGCATGTTGATGCCCAAATGGAGTGAAAGATTGGGTGCCTTGATTGCCTTGCCCAAATAAGAAATTGTGGCCATGAGGAATGTTGGTGTTTTGCCTCAAAGGAATGTTGGTATTAACCTGTGAAGAATTAGGTTGGGTGCTTTGAATGAAAACTCTTTGTTTATTTCTCCCAAAAGGGATTGATGAGTTGGTTGCCATAGTATTTGAAGAGCCTAATAACAGGTTTTTCTATGTATCCATGGAACTAGATGAAGTTCCAAATAGATTTGAGGTGGTTGCACCCATTGTTGATCCCAATATTTGTGAAGGAATAGTGGATGTTTGTTGGGGGATGGGTTGTGATGTGGTGTTGGTATGAGTATAGGATCCCCCAATAGATATTGTGTTGATTGTGGTGGATGCATTGGTTGTATTGGTAGCATGACCAAGGGAGGTAGTATTGATGGTGTTGATGATATTTTATGAAGAAAATCCCATGGAAGGATTGTGTGAGGGGGGATCGGGAGATGATGCTTTAAGAGCGTTGAGATCAAATCCCATTGGTAACTTAGCCCCTTGGTTAAGGATCATAGCTAGGAATCTAGTAGAGTCATTTAAGACCACTTCTTCCACAAAAGCGACCACTTATGGGTGTTGGGCAGTAGCTAGTATGTCTTCTTCAAAGACTTCCCCATTTGGGTCTCTGCGGATAAATTGTTCAAAAAGATTTTGTGGAGGGGGTGGGATGTTCATCTCACTGAAAGGGTTGATACTGGAATTTCCCATGTCATTAGAAAGATTTTTCATGTCATTAGGGAAGGAATTCATGCCATTTGTGAAATTAAGAAAGTTGTTGTCTTGTCCAAAAGAATCCATGAGTCTTTTCTTTCTCTATGATCTAGTTTCGACCATAAAAGTTTTTCTCAACTTTGGGATGATGGGGGAGAATGACCTAAATATGACACTATGTTTTTGGGTTTTTTGGAATTGAGGAATGTTATGAAATGCAAATGAGAGAAAAATGAGACTAAATATTTGTGAATGCAAATGGTGTGACACTAAAATGGAGATACTAAATGGTATGAAACTAAAGGTAGCCTAAGACGTACTCACTATTGGTAAATCTAATGATCTGTGTAGGATCTAGACTAGATTGCAGTTTAAATGTTTAAACTTTTACAATGCTTTTACAATGATTATTTCAAGTTAATTAAAACGAAATTAACTTAAGGAAATAACAGAATGAAAGTAATATCAAGGTGATCATAACAGAAAGAAAGGAAATGAGAGACAGAAAGAGAGAGAAGAAGAGAAGTGCAAACAGTTGATAACGGAGTTCGTCATGAAAGTGACTACGTCTCCGGGTCCACTCCAATAGAGAGACCGATCCGATTAACTCCAAAATCGATTACAATAGCACCACCATTCTCCAAGCATTTTGGCAGCATAACGATGCTCTGATATGCAAGAATGGTTTGAAGAACTCTCCAACAAGACCTCTCTTTTGACGCCTCAGCATTAGGACTTCATCACCTGAAAGAAAAACTTGATTACAACACTCACCTCAAGCCCCCTTTTTTATACAAAGAATTTGCTCAATTTGGCTCTCAACCAATTGATTTGCAAATATTCACCTTATCTCTCCAAATACATAAAAATCTTTACAAATCTCCCAATTTTGCATAAAAAATCAACCTCCTCCATTTTTAATATATATTAATCTTAAAAATCTCCCTTAATCTTTATTTTAGCCCCTTTCATTGATCATTCCCGGGCTGATTTTGTTTTGGTAGTTGATTTTAATCCTCTAAAAAGGATCTTTGTTTGTTTAATTTTTTATAAAAGTTTGGAGTTTGTTCATATTTTATAACTATCGGTTTAAAAACATTGTACAAAAATAACCGATGCTAAATATACAGCTAAGCCATCGCGTGGCTTACCGGTGGCTATGCATTTTAGTTGGCCGGCGGTCGGGGGTTCAACCCCGGCCGCTGGCTTTTTATAGCCAAATTTCCACTATGTTATAACAAAACTCAACCGCTTACTATAAATATTAGCGAGTGTTATTTTGGACTACCGGTTAGCCGGGAAAATCGCGCGCCATCGGTGAGGGGTTCGAGCCCCATGCGGACCGTTCCAAATATTTTGTTAACAAACACAACCGACGGATGGAGGGGAGTAAGGCAGGACACGTGGCGAGCCGAGGGTTCACCACGTGGCGACATCTGATTAGCTGAAGCTCGATGACGAGGACTGACGTGGATGTCGACGACAGATAAGGAGACACGTGTCGCACAGAGACTGCCACGTGGCACAAAATGATTCGCCGCTGGAGACACATCATCGCTGACTGTACGCTGACTGGATGCCGACGTGGCCGATGACTGTGCTGATGCAGACGATGACGTGGGATGCTGACTCGGATGCTGACTGTGTAGACCCGTACGCTGACTGTGTTGATGATGTGGCGTACGGATGCCACGTGTCCAATCCTGATTGGTCCGTACAAATGCCACATACCACACTCTGATTTGTCCACATCAGATACCGTACCACATTCTGACGTCATCTGTACGGATGATGACGTCATCACTGTACCTTCAGTCCACAAGTCAAACCTGAAACTTTGACCAGCTGTATCTTGAGCCTCCGATGTCGGATTTCGACGAAACGAACGTTGCCGGAATCGTCTCGACGAGCTCTTCGTGATGACACTGACTTCAAAGATTTTTGACGATGCCATTTTTTCCACTTCCTGGACGCCCCTGATCCTAGTTTGACTGAAGGTTTGACCGGCCATAACTTGTGCAAACGGACTCCTTTTCGCTCCGTTCGAGTTGCGTTGGAACCAGGACGCTGAGCTCTTTGTGATGGTGCAGATTTTGGAGAAAAATAAGACACTTCAATTTTCACTGAAAAATGTCCACCGGATCATCTAAGGAGATGACTACTTAACCAAGAAAGGTTTTGGCAATGATTCAAGTTTGGGAATATCAATGGACTGTAAAAGGACAAGGAGTGACAAGGTGAAGTTTCCACACTAGACTGATGAGTGGGAAATAATTCACAAGGATATTGATTGAAAGACAAGGGGTGATTAAGTCCAAATATAACCTAGTATTGAATGCAAAGTTTTGACAATGGATGGTAAGAGTCTACTCCTAAAATCTACAAAAATGAGTGTCTAAGGAGATGGCAGAGTTAACAATACATTTAATGGAATGGAAATGGAATCCTATTGTGATCCTAAAAATGTCATCTATAATGAAATGTTGAGGGAAGTTGAGAAATTAAGTGTCTAGTTTAAACAGTAATAGTAAAGAAAGATTTGATGGGATTCTAGAAAGGACAAGTTTTGGACTTCAATTTTGATAGTGGGAAGATAGTTGTGAATTTTGGCAAATGTGTTGCAGCAAATGTGGCATGATAGAGCATATGCAGCTCAAAAAGGTGAATGCATTTTTGGAACTGGCTAATGCAGCTCGAAATGGCGAAGGTGGGTTGAAACTGGCGAATGCGGCTCAGAATGGCGAATGCAGCTTAGAAAGGTGAATGCATCTTGATTTCAATCATATAAGGGTTGACAGGGTGAATGCATCAAATGGGGATCAAATGCGATGTGAAATGGTGATTGCGATGCAGGATGTTTCAAATGTGGCTCATCAAAGCGATTGCGGCTCAAAATATAACGAATGCAGTTTGACAGAGCGAGTGCATCGCAGGAAGCAATTTTGGAAAAATAAATCAACAGATTTACCTATTTGTCTCAGATTTTAGCAAGTTTGATGTTCAGTTGTTGAAGTTTTTTGAAAAAAGGTTGGCAAACACTTGGTGTTGTAAAAAAATGAAAATCAACCACATTGAAGACATTGACAAAAATCCTAGGGCTGCAAGGACAGTATTCTTATGGATCCCATGAACCACATATCCTTAGCGAATGAATTCAGAAGCTTGGCCCCACGGGATCCCCCTTACAGTGCACTCACTTCTCAGGGAAACCAAGCTTCCAACCTCCATGAAACTCCCATGGCAGATTGATCATTTCTACTAAGAACTACGGAGGTGTGGGTGCCTTGGCAACAACCATTGTTGCACCAAAGAATAGAAGGTTTATGGTTTTCTACAACAAAGGATTTATTTTGGGCACCCGTTCAGAAGGCCACGCGGGAGGCATTATCATCCTAGTCTGCAGAGGTTACGCTCTACAGGTTTTGACACACCACAAGGGTACTTGGGAGTCAATTGCTAGTCCGCGGGAAGTTATGTAATGCTAAGCTTTCCTTAACATTCAAATTTATATACCGGTTGGGCGTCACTTAGCTTTAGCGCGTTCCCGGTTTGAGTCGCTTTGGGGTGAGTAATTTTTTCCACCAAAGCAGGCCCAAAATCTAAGGCTTAACAAAATCAAGCCAACATATTCATAGTTCAATCAATCTTTGTTTAGAAACAAAGAGAGAGCACATGAATATGCTAACTCACACTCGCATGTTGTTCATTTTAAAACCCAAAATTAAATGTGTACGAACAGAAAATACATGGGGTTCATTTTATCCATTTGCAGTGTTTGTCAAACAAAGGGGTTTATTTTAACTGTTTGTAGTATTTTCTAACTAAGAGTTAATTTTAAACCCATGTAAAACAAAGTGTATTGTTCTTTTTAGCCTTATGCACTTGCATATTTATTCATTTTATCCCATGAGTGAAAAGAATGCAAGATTTGTTGGAAAAAAGAAAAAAACAACAACAATACACTTTAACTAACTCCAGTAGGACACACACTGCGATAAATAGATTAGTAGCAAAAAAAAAAAAAAAAACTCTAATCTAGAAATAAAGAAAACAGGAAAAAATTGAAAAAATAAAATAAAATCGAGGAAAAAAAAATTTACCAGTCAAATGCGTTGCAATAGAGCATATGTGACTTGATCGGGCGTTTATGGTTCGGAGCCTGGCAAATGCAGTGCGACAGGTCAGATGT
The DNA here is from genome assembly GCA_007115665.2 of Sequoiadendron giganteum. Taxonomy (NCBI): domain Eukaryota; kingdom Viridiplantae; phylum Streptophyta; class Pinopsida; order Cupressales; family Cupressaceae; genus Sequoiadendron; species Sequoiadendron giganteum. Next base: position 361,441,970 of record CM021108.1, on the reverse strand, counting down.
GTTGCTCGGGCTGTCAAATGCGGTGTGATAGAGCGAATGCGTCGCACGCAAAGTCAAATGCGGCACAACAGAGCATTTGCATCGCACGGTCTGGCAATTGCATCGTTCTGTACTTGTACCTACAAAACAAAAACCAAAAGCCATACCAAAACCTACAAAAAACATGTTAAGGAAATTGTCGGGTTCACTAATGTAATGATGGATTTTCCGCAAGATAGATTTGTTAGTAACATATGTATGCATTTAAATTAATTAAATCCAACAAAGCAATGAAATGCATAGGAGAAATAAGAAAAGAAACAAGAAGAAAATTCACCCAATCTTTCCTCCTCCATGGCTGACTTCCATTGCTCCTTCTTAGCTTGCTGTGATGAAGAGTGTGCCCTCATATTTGATGAGAAAACTTCTATGATGTTGACTAGCCCTAAACAAAGCTTTGAAGGATTTGTATAAGCTAAATGCAAATGAAATTTAATTCTAGAATGCAAGTAGCTAAATGATAAACAAGAATGCAAGAAGATAAGTTAAGAGATTTCTCTAAATTTCTAAGATTGTCAAAAATGAGGACAAAATTGACATTTTATAGAAAATGCAATTTTGGATGGACGAATGAGATTGAAGATTGAGAAAATGCCCTAGAATCAATGGTCAAGATTCAAAATGACAACTCTCAATTAGGGTTAGGGTAAAATTCTCAAATGAGTGGACAAGATTTAATTTAAGAAATTAAATCAAGGATGGAGAATGAATGTGACATTGAGATGAAATTAGTAAAAATCAAAAGATAAGAAGATGAGATTTTAGAAAATCAATAATTTTAGCAATTACTTGATTTGTGGAAGAATATTTCTATTTTGAATTAAAATTAATTCAAAATATGGATTTTGTGAGATAATAAGTAATTGATTTAACATTAATTACTAAAAGAAGAAGCAGTTATCCATGGGAGACATTTTTAAATAAATTGTTTTATTTAAAAAGAGGGAAGTGTCAGATAAAGCAATTAAATAATTAGGAATAATTATTTAATTTAGAAGAGGTAGTTAATTAATTAAATAAATTAATAAATCTATTTAATTTAAAAGAGGATTTGGGCATTAGTGACATATTAAATAAATATATTTATTTAATAATCAAGAGGACATTAATGATAATGATTAATTAAATAAATTGAGAACTTTATTTAATTATGAGAAGACTTTGATAATTAATGACGCATTAAATAAGTAAATAAGATTTATTTATTTAATAATCATGAATTAATTAAATAATTATGAATTATTTAATTAATAGTTGAAGGTGGGTTAGAAACATAATTACAAAGTCATAATTATGCTAGGACGAAAAGTGGTTAAACAGTGCTTGTAGGCCTTGGTCATTTTTGTGTCTACAATATTAAGATATTGTAAGTTATTGGCCAGATCCACCACAAAAACTTTATGCACATCCTCCAAAGTTAGTTAAGACAAAGAAAGGACCCAAATAAGACTTATTCAAGCATGAAAATAAACTATTAATTGTATCTCATACATCCACAGATTCCTCTTTTGTCGGGTCAGCCTTTTAGCATAGATAATCAGCAAATTATTTCGCCAAACCTTCTAGATCACGTACTAGAGAATGCGCATCAAAACAATTATTTACCAAGGTACCACAAACATCAAAAGACCTTCCTTGGAGATCCACAACTCGAAATACTTATCTGGTGAGGTGACTAAATCGCCTTTTAAGCCTTTAAACGGATCTTTTGTGCTTTACCATGTTCTATCAATAGGAGCCAAAATAGTGTTGGTCATTCAGATGCAAGAATTGAGTTTCCAAACTTGGGTTTCCATCAATGACAACACCTACCAACCAAACTCCTTAGCCATATGCCAACAATCTCCCCCTTCAACATTGATGGCAACACTTAGTGAAAAACCTTCACTGCACTTTCTCCCCTTTAGTTTTTTTTCACTGCACTCTCTCCCACTTTGACATCAATGAAAAAGTTGGGATGCCAAAAAGACAAAACATGTGTTCAAAAAATTTAAAACTTTCACTGCATATATGCCGACAATTTTCCTCCTTTAGACAGAATTTTCAAAAACTTGAACACCATTATACCTGCTATCTTTAGAAGATTATCTTATGATTTTTCTTCACTTCCGGAAGAAACTTCTTCCAACCATCAATTGCAATTCCAATGTTGATAATCAAGCTATTGTTTTCAGATGTCTTGTTGATAATCTTGATGAGAGATTCTAGAATAGTGATTGCTTCTTCCAAATTTTCACCATTTTACAGAATTTCCACCATCTGCTCCAACTTGCACTCAATTAAGTCTCATACATTCCAAAAGGTGTCCACAAGAACATTCTTCGATAGTTGAATTTTTATTTGAGCTATCTATAATTCTTGGATTCTCTTTGTAATTACTGATTGTGTGGGGCCAACAAACACTATAGTTGTAGATTCTTGTGGCTGAGTTAATGCATTTCCCTAACTCACTCATTTTCTTCTTAAGCTTGACAAGGGATAGTCTAAACTGTTCCTTCAAGTGAGAGATAATTTCACCTTCTTCTTTGCCTTTGACTTCGGATCACAATGATTCTCTGCTACACTCAATCATCTCTATAGGTAGAATATCCTTCAAACTTTCCAATCTTATCCTACAATGCTCAATATGAGCATTCAAAACTTCCAGAATTAAGTCTTGATCATATGATGGTCTGACTGACCATAACCTTGCAATTTTCTGCATACCACTTGTACTTTGGATAAGCTATCGTAGTTTTTCTTTTGACAAATCTTCTTCATCCTCACTACCTTTTTCGATACTGGAGTCATTTTCTAGTGCATTCTTAGCTTATTCATCCAAAATGTTCACAATTTCTTTTTCTTTCCCTTTTCCTTCCATCTTGGGAACTTTGTTTTCCAGAGAGCTATATACAATAATCTCCCGTCTTCTTTTTTGTCCTCTATTAGTGCTACCGAAAGGGGAACCAACTTCCATTATCCTTACCAGAGAGGAAATGACTGATCCACATTTCACAAGCACATTTTTATAGAAAATTTCAAACTTTGAATCCCAATTAGACAAGCTCTTAGAATAAGAGTGAATTTGAGTGCATATTGGTTTATCTGATGTCCATGCTACATTGTCAATTTTTCGCAACAAATTCAAAAAATACATAACCAAACAGATAATTAGAGTAGCAAACCTGAATGGATACCCTGAATCCTTCAACAGTTGAACATTTTCCAACATCTTATCTTTTAGCAATCCACATAGGTCAAAGTCATAACCTTCAATTATCATTTTATGAGCAATGTATATTGTGCCAGCCGATGTGGCTCCTTCCTGATTTCGATAGAAGATCTTATAGGTTATGTCGTGTGCAATATAGTTTGTAACAGGATTCCTGATTGTTGCAATCATCAGAGCTCTTTGATCTTCGATTACACCAGTTAGGGTTTCAGCTTCCTTGTTCGAGATAGATTTCTTCCTAGGAACTTCATCGACTTTGCAAAATCTAGTTAATCTCTAAATTACCTCCTTCAAAATTGAGTAGGGTTTTTCCAAAGATAAAAAATCATCATGCAATCCTCTCAATAGAAATTTTATGAATTATGCATTCTCAAAGTACAGAAACTCATTCCACAAGTCCAAATTTCCATGCTTGGCTTGGATCAATTGTTTCAATTCACTAGGAAGCAATAAGTTTCTCATAGATCTGATTTTGCACTATTCTATTCATCCAATGTGATCGAATTTTTAATTTGCTCCATTTTCTTTTTCACATTTTAGGGTTCGCAACTACACACCAAATTATATGAAGATTTCGAGAATGATTTGAAGTACCTGATAACAGATTTGCCGATGAATTCGATTTTGCTGCTTTGAAATCCACTTGATGAGTGCTCTGCTTCTTCACTTCGATAATGCAAGGTGACAAATGACTGCTTGGACTTGAATTTTATAGCTTGCACATGTGCAATAAATGAATTTTCCCTAAGCTTTTCAGATACTCTGTTTTATCTAAGTACTGTAGAAAAATCTTCTGCAGACCAAAAAATTTGCTGAATTTCCTTTGCTAAGTTTATCCAAAACTTTTGTACACTATGAGTACATCTTCTAGACTATTTTTTTGCATTCTGGTACCATCTATAGACAGGGGATGAAATATTTTCTTGTAAATCTCCCCCTAGGCCAATGGCCTCAAATCAATTACCGGAAGAATTACCGGAAGCAGGTTCTGATGTAGAGTCATTTCCATCATCAGAATCACTTTTCTTTACCTATGTCTTCTTCATCTGATCTTTGATATCATCCATAGTTATTTTTTCTTTTCCTTTATCATTTTTCTCTATATTTCCATCTTTGTTTACTGGACCTCTTTTGTTTGTGTTCTTATTTCTATAAAATCTAGCAACATAACCATACTTGTTGCAGTTGTATCACACAATGTTCCTTTGTCCATTCCATTGACTTCTCCTCATCCTACATTGATTAGCAATATGTCCAAACTTCCCACATGCATAACATTCAACATTCCTTCTATCAATAAAGTGACTTGTCATATTTTTGCATTCAATTGATTTATGACCATGCTTTTTGCATTTGAAACACTGACCAGAGAATGATAAATCTTTTGACCTTAAATTAATTCTACATTGAGCAACCATATGACCAAACTTATTACAAGCAAAGCAATACCCATTAAATCTTTGTGCATTAGGTTGTCTTACTAGATGTCTTCCATTTTTGTTATGTCTAAAATTCTTTTGTCCTGATCTGTAACTTTCTCCCTTTTCATATCCAAGACTTGTCTTATCATTTCCATTCTTCCATGCTTGAGTCAGTTCATCAAGTTTTACTGAACTGAGTTTACAATTTTCTTTGTATTCATTTGCAATGACTAGATCATTCCTAAGAGTAGCAATCTGCTTACCGAATTCTTCTTCATTGTTTATGGTTCTTTGAAGTTCACTTTCCAATTGAGTGAATTCCACTTTTATTCTACTGCATTCATCGGATTTCTCTTGCAGAGTCTGAGCAAGATTTTCCTCATTCTTCTTTCTTTCTTCAATCTCTTTAGTCATCTTCATTATCATAGATTCCATCTCATGTTTTAGGTTTGCATTGTCTCTAGAAAGCTTTTCACATTCTTCAGTTATTTCCTTCAAGGCTTGGTTCAAGTGAGCATCATCCATATCTTCACTTTAATTCTGCTTAATCTGATCAAAGAGATCTTGTCTTTTCACCCTTCATTTCACTATCTAATCCTTTAATTATTGAATGAATTTCTCAGCATCCTCCAGATTTGGTTTCAATTCCTGAACTTTTGCTTTAGACTGATCAAGGTCATCAAGAGCTACCATAAGCTACTATTGAAGACTACTAGAGTCCATTACATTCCAAGATCCACCTCAAGCTACAAAACTTCTTCAGAGGAACTAGGTCTGATACCAATTGTTAGAATCAAGGGAACACTGAGAGGGGGGGGGGTGAATCAGTGTTCAACAAATTATGAATTTTTCTTTCATCATAAACTTAAATCATTTTGTCATTATATTAAGATAAGATGCAAGCATACAAATAAAACTTTAATAACACCATGACACATATATTTTTGCGTGGAAACCCTGTTAGGGGAAAAACCATGATGGAGATTAATCCACAATTTGAGTACTCAAAATATAATGTTTATAAAAGGGAATGCACTTGCATTCAGGCACACTACCTAGAGCTCACTGCTCAAAAGAAGAGAGTTCAAATTAAAACCATCTGAAGATTGAACTGAAATAGTAGCATCTAATCATGCCAGGTAACAGTTCTGGTGAGGCTCATAAACTTGATTCTGGATCTGCTATCCAATTCTTCACTTCGCTTTGACCTGCTCTTCCCTGTTTTGCCCTTCGCATCACTTCACACTACTGCACTGCTAAATTTTGCACTACACAATGATGGAACACAATTTCACACTTCTTGCATACACACATATTCACATTCACATCACAAATACATACTTACTTTAATGACAAAACCAAACTCATATATATATTTGCGATCAAGGATTTACTTATCCAATAGTCGGCTTCATAAGGTATTAAGATATTGTAACTTGTTGGCTAGATCCACCACAAAAACTTTATGTGCATCCTCCAAAGTCGGTTAAGATAGAGAGAGGACCCAAATAAGACTTATTCAATCATGAAAACTTCTAATTAATTGTATCTCATACATTTGTGGATTCCTATTTTGTCGGGTCGGCCTTTTAGCATAGATAATCAACAAATTATTTCGCCAAACCTTCTAGATCACGTACTAGAGAGTGCACATCAAAAAAATTATTTACCAAGGTACCACAAACATCAAAAAGACATTCCTTGGAGATCCACAACTCTAAATACTTATCCCGTGAGGTGACTAGATTTCCTTTTAAGCCTTTAGCCGGATCTTTTGTGCTTTACCCTACTTTGCCAGTAGGAGCCAAAATAGTGTTGCTCATTCAAATGGAAGACTTGAGTTGCCAGACTTGGGTTGCCATCAATGAAAACACCTACCAACCAAACTCCTTAGCCTTATGCCAATAGGTGTTTGATATTGTGAAGTTGATGGTGGGGGAGGTGCATATGCTCCTAACATATTTGGATTGATGATTTTTTGTTGGGGGTTATAGTATAAACTTTGTTGTTGTTGTGCAAACACTTGTTACTATTGGGCATATTGTTGGGAAATTAATTCTTGCTATTGGGATTGTTTTGTTTGTTGTTGTTGTGCAAATAAGGCTTTTTGTTGGGCTTGATATTGTTGTTGAGCCACTAGGGCATGTTGTTGGGCCACTAGGGCTTATTTTTGGGCTTGTCGTTGTTGTTGGGACACTAGGGATTATTGGTGGGCTTGTTGTTGTTGTTTTTGGGCCACTAGGGCCTATTGTTAGGCTTGTTGTTGTTGTAAGTCTTTTTGATAAGCCTATTTCACTTGTTGTAAATCTAGAGCACATGCTTGTAATATAGGATTATTTTATTGTTGGGACATCTACAATGGGTTTTGGGTGTTTATGGTTTGAGTGGGTTTTGGGTTGATGACGAGAGGTTGGGGGTTACTTGGGTTTAATATTCCTTGTAAAATGGTGGATTGGGATGGAGGAATGTAAGTTTGAGGTCCCACTTGATTTTGCATGACATGGGGGACTAATGGAAAGGATGATGATGGTGCCATTTGGTATTGCGATGCCAATGGCACACTCGGACCTTGAATCACTTGATTAGAGGGGTTCTCTTGATTGATGTGTTGAGGGTTCCCTTGCTGTATTTGAGGGGGTACCAAGGTATTACCTTGGTTGATGGGTTTCATTATCAAGGTATTGTTTGGATTGGGATTGATTATGGATGGGTTTGATGTGTTGTGTGTATTAGATTGAGTAGAGTGGGTGACCACTGGTTTCGATGCATCGATTTCACACACAACATAGCTAGGTTAGCGGATTGAGTTGATGATTTTTCTATAAAAAAAAGTGTTGGTGTGTCCAAAAGTTTTTGTAAAGCTTAGTGAAGTGAAATTTGAAATATGATAAAAGGTGGATGAAATTTTTGGACCCAATAAAGTTAACCTATAATGAACCTTTGTGTTGCAAGATGAAGGTAGTGAAAAAAATGTTTTACCCTATGAGTAACTCAAACCCAAAAGATCAATGCTCTTAAATGTTAGGCTCAAATTGGATATGCAAGTTTGGTTTGTTCCTCAAAAGGAAAGTTTTAAAAAATTCTTATCAAGATGTCTCGGTTGTGGTAAGTCTTCAAGATGTGCCTCTTGATAGGCTTTGAACTATGATGCATGTTTTTAAAGAGGTGGAATGTGGATCTTTGTTTTAGGACTTTGGTCTTGCGAGAGATCATGAAGACAAGCACATGTGTAGGGTTCAATTGTGATTTAATCTTGATTAATGGCTTGCTTTTACCACATACACTTGTCTTTCTTAAGTTTCAAATTGAATGTCTATTTCTTAGCAACCTTTATTCCACAAAGTCTATTATATGAAAATTGAGAATCTAAGGCCATAGTTTCCCTAAGTTTACTTTGAAGAGTATGAATTAAGATATGAGTTCAAATATTTAGAAGCCTCTAGGGATAAAATCTTAACCTACAAGAATTAATATTGGACTCTTCAAAGGTATTCACACTTTTCAAAGGGTTTGAATTTTGATGATTGTTCAATGTTTTTGGAACCAAGCAATGTGTTAAACTGACTCACAAGCAATAAAATTCTTAGCTCAAGTGGTACATTTTTCTTAGTAGGCTTATCTCATTCTCTTCATAGTAGAAGAGATGATTTTACATGCAATTGAGGAAAGAGTGTAGAGGTATGTTAAGAATGAAGTCTTAACCTCTAAACTTTAACCAAAACTGGACATGGCAAGTAACTTCTTGGAAAAAAATTCCAATGCACTACTTTGATAAACTCTTTGGACGGAGAAGTTGGCCACTACAAACAAAGCTCTTGATGATAGAATTTTTGGGGTAATCTAGTGTCTACACATGTGGTGATTCACTCAATTAAGAGGCCTCCTAGCCCTTAGAAAGATCTAAGGGTTCTCCTAGATTGTGTCTCCAATCACGTCACTCCAAATAAAATGAACATAATTTGAATGGACCGAGAAGTGTGAACAAGCATTCAAACTCTTGAAGAAGAGACTCACAATAGCCCCAATGCTGACCATCTGTGATCCTAATGGAAGATTCACTGTAATCATAGATGCTTCGGGAGAGGGAGTGGGAGTAGTACTAATGCAAGATGGATAAGTGGTAGTGTATGAATCAAGAAAAATTAAATAGTATGAGGTGAATTACGCACTGCATGACTTATAGTTGGTCGCAATAGTTCATGCTTTGTAGATGTGGAGAAATTATCTCTTGGGAAATTCATTTGAGCTCAAGACAGACCATTTAGGATTGAGATACAATTTTACTTATCCAAATCTTAATGCACGACAAAGAAGGTGGTTGGAATTCCTTAGTGAGTATGACTTCAGAATTGAGTATATAAAGGGAAAAAAGAGAATAGAGTGGTTGATGCTCTTAGTAGATGAAGAAATTTGGCGGCCATGATCTCAACAAGGTCTAATCTAAGACAATAGGTGACACAACATTTACAAGGGGATGAGTACTATGGAAGAGTGAAGAGCACCCTAGCAGAGAATCCATTAGATCGGTTCAATGGGTATGAGTTCGAACCGGATGACATTTTGAGATACTAGAGAAGGATGTACATTCCAGACTCTGGAGAGCTAATGAAGTTGGTTCTAGAGGAAGTTCATAATTTACCTTATTCAGGACACCCTAGATTTCCTAGAATGATCGCAGATTGAAAACTCTATACTTTTGGCCTAAACTCAAGAAGGATGTAGTGGAGTATGTAGCTAGATACTTAGAGTGTTAGTGAGTCAAGGTTGAACATGCACATCTAGTAGGGCTATTATATCCTCATGAAATACCTAAGTATAAATGGAAGGTGATCAGTATGGACTTTCTATAGGGGTTACATTTGAGCAAGAATCAATGTGATGTTATCTTGGTTGTGATCGATAAGTTGAAAAAGGTGGCACACTTCATCTCAGGAAACCTTAAAGAGGGATTATTGACCCTGGCCAAGAAATTTTTCCAAGAGATCTTCCACTTACATAGAGGGCAAAGAATTATCATTTCTAAAAGGGACACCTGGATGACCTCAATATTTTGGATGACCCTGAATGCCACATTGGGAACCAAGTTGAATTTTAGCTCAGCTTACCATCCTTAGATCGATGGATAGATGGAGAGGGTAAATCAAGTATTCAAAGATCTCCTATGAATGTACATCATGGACCAACAATGTAAGTGATAAGAATACTTACCATTGGTAGAGTTTTCTTATAATAAATCTTATCACATATCTCTAGGTATGGCACCATTTAAATCTCTTTTATGGGTAGAAGTGTTGTACACCCATCAGTTGGGATAGATTGGAAGACATGATCATAATAGAACCTGAAATGCTCAAGGAGATGGAAGAAAAAATGAGTTATTAAGAGAAGACTAAAGGAAGTGGCAGATTGATAGAAGAGTTATGCTGACAAGAATAGAACTCTTAGACACTTTACGACAGGGGATAAAGTCTTCTTAAGAGTCGGGCCTCATAAAAAATTTATTGCCTTTGGAAAGTCTTCCAAGTTATCCCTGAGATATGTGGGTCCATTTGATGTCTTGGAAGTGATCAACCTAGTTTCTTATAGACTTTCTCTACCACTTTCTCTAGCTCAAATTCATAATGTGTTTCATGTTTCTTCGCTTAAGCCATATCATCCTGATGTATCTCATGTGCTTAATTAGAAAACTTTGTAGGTACAGGACCTAGGAGTGGTGCTAGTGGAGCCCATTAGAATCCTAGATAGACACAATGTTAAGTTGTGGAGCAGAGACATTGCTCAATTTAAGGTCCAATGGGACCAATATTTAGAAGACAATGTTACTTGGGAGGATGTGAAAGAAATAGAATGCTCCTTCCCACATTTTCATTCTTAGAAAGAGACTTGTTAATTTTGTTTGAATATTTTGGATTGAATGCTATAATGTTTTGGCTTGGAAATAGTATGATATGATGTTGAAAGAGACATATATGCTCTAATTTTGATTAAATATACATCGAGACGATGTATCTTCCAAGAGGGGAAGGATGTCATAACCCAATTTTTATTGCATTTAAATTATAATATGTTAAATTGAGAAATTAAGGAAATTCAATATGTTGAATGATAAAATTTGATATTTTTGAAATGTTTGAAAGAAGTTGATCATCTTTTGACTATGTCATCTTTGAACTATCTTATACTTTATCATGATTGAACATTATTGATGAACTGTGTAAGTGCAAGTGTGTGCAAATGCAAGAAATGGGTTGAAGGATGAGAACAAGGTTGAGGTAATATTGTTTAGGTGGATTGAACAGTAAGCTTGATGGAATATGGCTGCACACACAACTAACAACATGATATATACATTTGAAACTTCACATAGAAGATTATATTGATCTGATTTGAAATGAGTCAATGATTGGAAAAAATAGGCTTGTGGAATGTTATACATGTGGTTTCTTATTCAATTGTCTATTTTGATTTCATGTTTTCGAAATTTAAAAGAAAATGATAACATGATTAAACATATATGTATTGATTTAAAAGGAATGTTTGAAGGATAAGAAAACCACTTCACTTAAAAACTATTATCCAAATAAAATAAAATTTTAATCTTTGCTTGAAAGTGATTAAAAACTATACTACTATAAAAATAAAATAGTGATAAATAGATATATATCTTTATATGTTGAGAAGTTGTTGATGTGGCATTGTTGTCATTGATGTCAAAACCTGGGATCTAGAAGGTTGTGCTCTAGATGATATATAGAAATGATCTATCCTATCATATGCTATGATGTTGTGTAGTATGGATGTTATCCTTGATCCGGATATGGTAGTATTTCTTTTTGGGACATATGTGGAAGATAGTTGATGCAAAATAATAAAGACTAATATTTTGGTACCAGTTGTTGTGTCTAAATCTTATTTCGGGTATCCTTGCTATCTGGACATTCATGTAGCATATTATAAATTTTGGTATGTCTAACTGCATTCCTCCAATTGATACTAAAATTGATGTTGATCAAGATTTTGTCTTGGTTGTGGCATTTCCATCGGCTTCGAAATATATCTCATGTAATTCAAAGTTAGCTATCTTTTGGTAATTATGATAGGTGATGAACTTATCTTATGTATGACCTATATATGGGTCCTGGTGTAACGTGGTAAGAAGATCTTTATGTGCGACCTATATTTTGGGTCCAGTGCTAGCATGCCAAGCCTTATTGAATATTTCAAGGTTGTTCTTCAAGCCGACATGTTTTTATAGGCTAACTCATTTTGTTCTCTGAGTGTGTATATATACATATATGTGGAACATCTTTTGGAATCCGAACAAGAAGTGTGGTGTGTAAAAATAGTGATAAAGGTGCAAAGTATTGTGTGAAAATAAATAAAGAAGGAAGCGTCAGGAAAGTGTTAGGAAGTACTAATAAGTAGTGCAAAAGTTGTGTAAGGAAAGAGGGCAGAAGATTCTTGATCATATCTGCTGCGGATAGAAATTTTGCTTCAATGAGAACTATATTCATGCATATGCAGATGCAATTATAGTAGTTTAGTTTTGTAAAATTTACTTTGGTAGTAAGTTGTCTCTTAGCTATAATAGCTAGTTTTTGTATCTTGAGCAGTGAGCCCACCGATAGTGAGCCACCCGACAGAGAGCCTTACCTATAGTGAGCATTTTGGCAGTGATCCCTTTTAATAATCATCTTAACTAGTGTCACCTTTACCAATTATTTATAATTGAGAATTAGCATTATCCATGGTTTTTCCCATCTTGGGTTTGCACGTAAATTTTGGTGTTCATTATGCATGGTGTTGTTAAGTGCTTGCATGTTCATATCTATTTTAATTAACATATGATTGGTCTAAGATCACTCCAAATTAATTAAAGAAAGGAATAGTGTTTTGTGATAATTGTTTCACTCCCCCTCTTAGTTATCTAGACTATTCAACAATTGGTATCAGAGCTTGGTCTATTGTAGATTGAGCTTAATTGCTTGAGGGATATCTTGGCAATTTGAATAGATGGCAAGAGGTTATTACTTTGAGGAAGAACTAAAGTCAATATTAAGAGATATGGAAAGTAAAGAATCTGAGAATGAGGAATTAAAATAAAATATCAAGGAGGAAAATTCTTGCATCTCAAAGTTAAAGGAGAAAATCCAAAAATTCAAAGCAAAACATAGAGAGGTCAGCGAGGAATTAAAGGAGTTAAAGGAAACTGTTGTAAATCTAAAGCTTCAGTTGGATGAATACAAGAAGACAGAAGAAAGTATCAAGGACACCATCAAAGAAAATGGAAGAATGGAAGAAGACTGAAGAAAAAATCAAAGATGCCATCAAACAAAAAATAGAAGCATGGAGGAAGACTACAAAAAATCTCAAAGATACCATCAAACAAAAATCAAAAGAAAATGAGAAGCTAGATCAAGAGTTAAGAAGGTTGAAATCAGAAGCAAGAGTATGCAAAAGCAACATGATTCTGGATCAAATTTTGTCCCTACAGAAATGTGACAAGGATAAGGGAGGACTTAGCTTCTCAGGGGAAAGCTCAAATCAGGACACTAAGGGTAAAGATAACATAGTTGAAGTTGAAGCTAAAGCAATATCTGTTGTAACTAGCAAGGTCTGGAACTCTAGAACATCTACAAAAAGACCTCCGGTGAGGCAACCAAATGCTCAAAGGTACTTAACATTTAATGGTCAATATTTTCTATGTAAAAATTTTGGACATAAGGTTTTAGATTGTAGAAGCAAGATGGAATCAAGTATTCAATGCTTTAACTATCAAAGGAATTGAATGAATAATCTCTTTCATGGTTATTGCTACTTATTCCATGGTTATGGTCGTAAAGCTAATCAGTGCAGATCTAGGGTTCACTCAATTAAGTCTAGGAAAAGATGTTACAAGTGCAATGAATCTAGATATTATGCCAACACATGTAGATATGTTGCTCTGAAAAATTATGAAAGAAAAAAGGAGATTGCAGAATCAAATGAAACCAAGAAGAAGATAGTCATGGTTTGGGAAAAAAAGGAAACAAGTATGGAGAGCTCTTTTATGGTACCGGATCCCAATACAAGCTCTTCTAAAATATGAGCCTACTACCTTGGCTTAGGGGGAGTTTTGTAATGCATATCTTGATGGTTCCCCCTCTCCGAAGTAAGATTGATGTATTTTTGACATGACTAAGCTGGATCTAGGTGATCTTTCATGATGAAGCTTAATTCGGCTGATTGAAAAGTGAAGTACAATTTTTGGCATCATCAATGCACATTTTGGTGGTGAGGTCATCATGAGAAATTGAGGATAAATATGGAGTTTCAAATCATTTCTCACAGTTTGCAAAGAAGAAGAAGAGGTTTTTGCTGAGCAATAAAATATGGAATCCATATTGATTGGTAGCGAATCAAGTGGCAGTATTCTACTAAAGCTGAAGGGAGTTAAGTTGGATGAATTTGATCATAAAAAGATGAAGGAAATGGAGCTAGGGTTGAAGGATGATGAATTGCAAAATGTTTGTGCCCTAGGTATGGATTTGTGGGAAGAATTCCCCTGGTTTTCCAACAAAGAGTCTATCTTGTTCTTGTTGAGTTGATTCAAGGATGGAAGCATCATTTTGGACAAACCCTATCCGATCACTAAGGAAGCTATTGAAGCTATTACTAGATTATGCAGAGTTGGTGACCTCCCTGGGAAGAAAATGGTGAAATACAGAGATGTGGAGGAACTTACTGGTATTGAAAAAGATCCCCAAGCTCTACTGATAAATACCTTTGATGATACTGTAGTAAGGTATGTTGCTTATGGTATCTCTTATAAAATCTATTTTTGAAATCATGAAGGTTCTACATCTACTATTGTTCAGTATCTTGCACATAAGATGGTGAAGGAAAATCAATAGTTTGATCTGTGTAGCTTGTTAATGGAAAACCTAATTGAGAATTCCAGAATGTCTGTGATTAAGAGTTATCCCTTCCAGTTTGGGTCTTTGCTCATGTGTTTAGTGTTATGCTTTCTGAATTCGTTACCATCAAAGGAGAATGTCAATTGGAAGTCTGGCATCCCTATCAGAAAGCAAGTTTCCAGATATTTGGAATGTATGGAAGATAAAGAAAATAAATGCAAAGCTTATTTCTCATCATTGTACATGAATTTGTGCTCCGATGTGATAGTGTCTAGTGCTACACCTATCAATCAGTTTGAGGAGGGTTCCTCCTCTAGTAAGAGGCATTTAGAGGTTTCATTGGTGGTTCCCCTTCGTAACCTAAAAGGAATAAAATTAACACAAAGGATGTCATCACTATTTCAGAAGAGAAGGAGAAGGAAGAAGAGTCTTTGTTTGATATTGATAAAGTTCATTCTATGTTGGATTGAGGTGATATGAAAAATATTGGTGAAATGTGGAATTCCTTCTCTCCAGTCATTACGCCTAGAATTGAAGATGCCTTGGTTGATTGTCTACTCAAAAAGGGTATTACTATTTTTGTTGTTGCTGACTCATTACCAATTGATTTGGTAGAAGTTGTTGAAGAAAGGTTATTGCAGGGAAAATATGAAGGAGATAAATTCCAAGCTATGATTGAAAGAAGATTTTTCACAGGTAAACAAAATTTATTCAAACACATTGGTGAGACAAGATAATTCCTTAAGGATATGTCTGACATCTACAAATACTATCTCTAGTGGCCTATTGTTGTTGATAATTTTAGAAGTAGAATCAAAGCTATTGAATCTGAATTGAATGAAATTGGGAAGTGTTTCGACTTCTTCAAAGATAAAGATGGAAAATAGAGGACAAGAGTTGGTGAGTTGCAAGCTAAGTTATTGTCTACTTAGATACAAAGGGAAGACTTGGTTAAAACCTTCTAGTTGGTTAAAGAAATTTTTGAGGTCCAGTTGGACCATCTCTCTGGGATACTTTCTGATACAGAGGATTGTGAATGATAGTGCCTATCTCTGGACTAGTCATCTTCATTTGGGGTGTTGGTTCTATAGGAAAGTGCGTGCAAGAATAGTTTCTGTAGTGCAAGCTTGGAAGAATATTCTTCCAATTGTGAGAGAAAGGTACAAGAAAATATTTTATGTGAAAAGTGTTATTTTTACTTGAGTTTTTGAATGTTCTTATTTGGCCCTTTTCCTTTGATGGAAAAAAGGGGGAGAAATTGAAGAGTTGGATGCTTGACAAAGGGGGAGCACTTGAAGTATTTGTGTTGTAGTTTTTGTAGTTTTGAGTTTTTGTTGTTTTGCCATCAATTCCAAAGGGGGAGATTGTTGAGAAGTTGTTGATGTGGCATTGTTTTCATTGATGTCAAAACCTGGGATCTAAAAGGTTGTGCTTTAGATGATATATAGAAATGATCTATCCTATTTTATGCTATGATGTTGTGTAGTATGGATGTTATCCTTGATTCAGGTATGGTAGTATTTCTTTTTGGGACATATGTGGAAGAAAATTAATGCAAAATAATGAAGACTAATCTTTTGGTACCGATTGTTGTGTCTAAAGCTTATTCTGGGTATCCTTTCTATCTAGAAATTCATGTAGCATGTTAAAAATTTTGGTATGCCTAATTGCATTCCTCCAGTTGATACTAAAATTGATGTTGATCAAGATTTGGTCTTGGTTGTGGCATTTCCATCAACTCTAGAATATATCTCATGTAATTCAAAGTTAGCTATCTCTTGGTAATTATGCTACGTGATGAACTTATCTTATATATGACCTATTTATGGGTCCTAGTGTAACATGGTAAGAAGATATTTATGTGTGACCTATCTTTTGGTTCCGGTGCTAGCGTGCCAAGCCTTATTGAATATTTCAAGATTGTTCTTCAAGTCGACATGTTTTGCCAGGCTGACTCATTTTTTTCTCCGGGTGTGTATATATACATATATGTGGAACATATTTTGGAATCTGAACAAGAAGTATGGTGTGTGTGAACATTGATAAAGGTGTGAAGGATTATGTGACAAGAAATATAGAAGACATCGGAATTCGAGTGTTAGGAAGAAGTAATTAGTAGTGCAAAAGTTGTGCAAGGAAGGAGGGTAGAAGATTCTTGACTGAATATTTTGTAGAAATAAATTGTGCTTCAATGAGAACTGTATTTATGCATATGCAAATGCAATTATACAGTTCAGTTTTGTAACATTTACTCTGGTAGTAAGCCATCTCTCAGCTGTAATAGCTGGTTTTTGTATCTTGGGCATTGAGCCCATGGGCAGTGAGCCACCCGATAGTGAACCTTACCTGTAGTGAGCATTTTGGCAGTGAGCTCTTGTAAAACTCACCTTAATCGGTGCTTTATAATTGAGAATTAGCATTCTCTGTGTTTTTTCCATCTTGGGTTTCCACGTAAATTTTGGTGTTCAATATGCATGGTGTTGTTAAGTGCTTGCATGTTCCTATCTATTTTAATTAACATATGATTGGTCCAAGATCACTCCAAATTAATTAAAGAAAGGAAAATTGTTTTGTGATAACTGATTCACCCCCCCTCTCAATTATCTAAACTGTTCAACAATATATACATATAAATATATGTATACATATATATACATATATGCATGTATATATAAAAACATATACAAATTTCCTAAAAATTGAATATGAGATCAATTTAAGGCCAAGATATTTAAATTGTAGTAGTCAAGTGACTAATTGAGGAGAATTATGAAGTGAAATGGCCCCCTTAACAATGCGAACAGGTAAGAGAAGAGGTTACCATTTTTTATAGCACAAATTGTTGGTAGAGATTGAAGGGAGAGATGGACTGTGGCAACGAAGGTGGAGGGAAAAGCAAGAAAGAGAATCGAACCAAATAGGAAAGAGGGAAAAAGCAATAGAGGAAAAATCCCACGAATCTGAGGTAATTCGATGGTTTGATACATGCTTGATTTTTCAGTTAGTCTATATCAAATTTTGCATTTCCCTCCATATCATCAAATTCTTTTGAAATAGTGTTAAACCATTATATGGGCACAATTTTGTAAACACATTATGCATCGATTCTTGGAAGTCATTGATGAGTTTGATAGATATCTTTGTCTAGTCGCATGAGCTGTATCAGCTTCATTCCTTGCATGCACTTCCTATCAGCTTGATAGTCAATCATGTTTTGATATGTATATTTTTTGTAATCACTCTCTTACTATTTATCACTTGCATGTGTGATACATATTCATTTTGATGGCTATTCAATAGAATCTGATAGCCAGAGTATCCAAAAAGTTATATGCTTTCTTTTATCATTCGATTTTCCCTTTAAGGGAAGCGACAACCTCTCTATTGTTATCCTTTACATTTATGGTGTTCTTTGTGTGGACAAGGCCAGATAGAATATTGCACCATATGGGTGTGATGGCCTTAGATATCATTCAAAGAATGAAGGGTAGCCATCACTGTGCATTTACCCATGTCACCTTGTTCATAGTGAATGATGGCTGGACAATTAAATCATTGCACTTTTCATTATGTTGGCATGATCTCTATGATCGATTTATAGTATGCCATTTGAACACAAATTTAATCATTCATCATAATGATTCTCATTATTATTGCTTACATATGATGCTCACAATGTTTGTATTCACCAGTCCTTATTGCATACACATTATCGTTCCCTAGAATGATAATCGAATCATTCCATAAAATGATTACCATGAATGAGTCTTACCAGTATTGTTGTCAAACAATGTAGGCCAATCATCGAAATTCATCAAGGTTTGGCTATTGCTAATGTTAATAATAAAACTGAATAGTCGTTCGACTATTAGTCATTCTTTAGAATGATATTGGCTTGAACGTATACCTTATAATAGTCACCAATAGAAACATGGGTTTCTCCATAACCCAAACAGTGATATAAATGTTCCAACCTTCTATTTGATTTTAAATGATGAGCATGTCATTCAATTATTTTATTTGCACAAAAGGATACTAGTATTGTTTATATATTTGTATATCTAGTTTGATAGAAATATTGAACATTTACATGATGTACTGGTTAACTTGAAACTGTTAATGAGACACATTGGCGCAGTAACTTGTAAACTTTTGCAAACAACATTGTTATGATAAAAACAATGTATCAATATGTAGAAACTATTTCAAAATAGAATTGTTCTTCTTTCTTTGAAAAAGGCAATTTACATCTTGTATAAATGTTAGATGATATGAAAAACTAAAGCATTATTTTGAATGAAAGAAATCTATTATAATGGTATTTATTTTAGAATGTATGCACAAATATATTAACTTAAGTTGGCACATATATGTGTATGCACATAGACCTTCATTTACGTACATACACATACTTGTGACATACCTTCTTTTGTTTCTCATTTAAATCATTTTCTTCTATATTGAATACTGAATTATGTTAAACATGAAGGGGTAGAATACATTAAATGTAATCATGTGACATTTGTATGAACTGAATGGATAATGTATTGAATAGATCCACTTGAATTATCTTTCTAAATTTTATTAAGTTGAGGAAATAAGTAGAATGAATTAATTTCCTTTTTTATAGGTGTTAAAATAATATTCTCTTTGTTTAGTAGAATAGAAACACCTAAGAAGACGAGAGCACCTCGGGGTAGATGCTGCTAGAGGGTAGATAGTTGCTAAGGAATAAACTTGTGTTGTTGAAAGTTACATTTCAAGACAGGTTTCAAAATGGAGTACAAAGGGTATAGGCTTTTCTTTATCCAAATCCTATCTTTTATTGTTGCAACAAAAAAATTTAATGCTTGGTCAAGCAGTTAGCCCATTATGTATGTATGGACTTATATGTGATGACACTCTCTGCCATTCCTAGCATAGATCTTGCATTTTTCTGATTATAGATAGCGATACATGTTGATGTTTGGGCACACACCAGATTCCACCTTTAAAATTGTTCTCTTGTTAAAAAATTTGTGTAGGGTCAGGTATTCTTTGAGTAGGAAGAATTTTGGGGAAGCACAAGCTTCATGGTTGGGTGGAAAAGCACCTGAGCCATGTTCTCATCCACCAGAGGAGGTGAGCATCAAAAGGAAACCTTGGATGTTTTTAAGTTATCAAAGGATTATGATGTAACCTTGATAAAAAATTTATAGTATTGACTTTGTGGCCTAATGAGCCAAGTCAACTTGGATATTGTAATTGAAATTTGGAAATGAATATATATATTATGACTCATTTTTTAATTAGACATGTGTTGATATGATTGAAAATAGCTACTTAAGTTATGTCTTTTTAAAATTTAATATTCATAATGTCATTTGCAATTAATACTTAAGTAGAAATTAGAATGGGTTATTATAGCTATGAGGTAGTGGTATGGTAGGGTTAGCATTTTACTCTCCCTCCTATACCTCACACATTAAATTTTCTTGTTGCGGGACTGCGGTTCAAACAGTCTCATACTGCCACCCTACGCATGCCCCTTTTGACTCTCATGGGATGGTGGGTTAATTCTAGCAGTTGAGTGATTGTTCACCGCCATAGTGCAGTGTCACTATTTACCCCTTGCGGTTTACTTTAGTTGTTAACATGTTCTCACTGCCACCCCACGCTATTCATATTTGGTTGCCACCGTATTGCGGTAAGCATTTGTACATTGACCTATATGTCCTACCATCCTCCACATAACTCTATTAATTGTTCTAGTAGTGTGGTATTGGATTTTTTATGTATTTTAGGTGGGAATATAGGAGTATATTATGAATGCAATATTTTAGATATTATTTTATTGAAAAGAATGATTTTTTTTCTAATTTTGTAGTCTATCAGTTTTAGTTTTCAGTGTTAGTGATACCTAAGAGATCATTTCTTTTTTTGTAATGAGGAGGCTTAGTTCACCTAATGTTAAGATATCTATATGTATTATTAAATCACAGATGTTCATTATTATTTCCTTCACACAAGAATATTCAATACATGTGGAGGCTAGAAGCTATATTACAAACTAAAGCTATCCAAATATTAGAGAAATGACTACAATTTATTGCCAGGATTTTAAAGAGTTGTTTACTTTCACAGGTATCTTGTTGCATTATTTGATACCTTTAGACCCTTCTTGCTTCTTTTCATATCTAGTAGTTATAGAGAAATTAGAAAATTCTAACATCTAGAAAACATATAGGACATAAAAGAAATTATATTCTAACTAAACAAAATTAATTTCAACCAAAGCAAGAAAACTAAGAAGAATGATTGAACCTAACTTTAAATGCACTTTAAATAAATAGTGAACATCTCAAGTTTTGTATACAATGTACCAGTAGAATAATGATGATTACATTTAGAAATGTATCAGTAAAACAAAAGTGAATAAGCATACCTATGCTCAAATATTTATTACATTCAATAATAAATTACAGCATACATATAACCAAAGTTCAGGTGACAAGCTAACCTCTTAAGGTGACAAAACATCATCATAATCATCTGCATTGCCAACAAGATCACAATCCTAATCACTCATGTCTACATATACTTAATTTTCTTCCTCATCCTCATCTATGAAATGCAATACATTCTCTCTCCCAATATATTCATTGGTAATCAAAATCTCTTCTTCAAACACTCCATTGTCTTTATCCACTTCTTTGAATGTTTCTTGTAAATTAACATATTTCCCATCAGGCACTATATCAACAACTTCCATGAATTTTCATTTCGAACAAGACTCTATTTGAATGACATACGACCATCCTAGGCTTCTTACATCATCAATTAGAAATGATTGGTTAACTTGAAGAGGGGAAACATATGGCTCATTTGTCTCTGATAAAAATTGTCATGTATTTGTGTGTACAAATCCATACTCATCAAATTATACTGCAAATGGTTGGATCCACTTACATTTTAATAATATACGACTATTTTCACCAAAATCCACTTGAATAATTTCTTGGATGAATCCAACACAAAATTTCTTCTCAGTTTCATGAAGAAATTCAACACTAACAACACAATCACAATTTGTCTTTCCTTTGTCTTTTTCTTCCACTCTTAAATGACTACCATAGGCCCACATTCCACTAAAATGCATAGCCCATAAATGTGGAGATTGTGAAAGCTCACTTTCCTCCATTGTTATATCTTGACCTTCTTCTTTTGCATCACTGACTACATTAACAATCCATTCTTCAAATTTTGGAAAAGAATCACCTCTAATCAAATCATGACGGTTGCGCTTTGAAGGTTGATGTTGCATCCATGTATGATTCTCTTCTTCATATTTTCTACATAGAATATTAACATACAAATAGTAAGATTAAAAATATAATGTGTAAATGAAATTGGGTAAATAAATTATTGTCTATTTTTTTTACCTATGCCACTTATCGAACAAAGATGTGTTTTGAAGAATATAGGCATGTATCACACTTCTTTCTTGATGTGATAACTTAAAGCGACACCCCTTTCCTTCTAATTATTCACCTACAACTCTCTCATCTTCATCATCATCCCATGTGCATCGATTGACATTTTAAAAATCCTTCATATATTCTATGCAAAATCCCATGGCCTCTTGCATTAAATATCCCTTAGATATGCTGCCTTCCAGTTTTTCCCTAGTACATTTTTTTTTTCAAAACCTTCATATATCATTCTATAGGATACATCCATCTCATTCTTATTGGGACATAATGCTCTAGTTCATATTCTAGATGTATCAAAAGATGCATAGAAATGTTAAAGTTTTTTGGTGGAAATTCCTGTTCCAATAGAAAAAGGACTTCAACAACCTCCTCCCTCAAACTATCAAAGTTTGAAGGATCTAATACATGTAAACTCATTCTCTTTAATATTAGGCTCAACCTGATAATTGCCAATCTTGGCCCCTTTTCAAAAATTGATATATTTACCACAATAGGTAAAGTATTCTCAATTATCAAATGATATTCATGGGCCTTGGTCCTCTTAAGCCATTAATGTTATTTTGGCTTCTAATACTGCTACTTACATATCCAGTGGGAAAGCAAGTTTGAGAGATCAACTGTAAGAATTGTGCATGTTGTTTTTGTTGGCAACAAGGCACGTTGAGAGGGGGGTGAATCAGTGTTGTGCAATAATTACCTTTAACAATCTTTAACTTCACAACATTAATAACATTCAATAGTAGTGCATAAACAAAAAAGAAAACACAACACCATAACACCATAACACCAAGACTTTTACATGGAAACCTTGTTAGGGGAAAAACCATGGTGGATGACCAATCCACAAGTATGATTCTGAGTATACTAAAAAATGAAGATTACAAAAGGGGAATGCACTTGCATTCAGGCGCACTACCTAAGCTCACTTCTCAAAGAGAAGAGTTCATATTAAAACCATCTAAATATTTGAACTAAGATGATAGCATATAAAATGCTTGATTACAGTTTTAGATTAAGTACAATAGTAGATCAGATCCCTTACAAACTGATTTTATAATTATGTTATGCTCTGCTCATACACACAACATAAATCTTCTATGAACAAGTGAAAATGTGTTTTACCGCACCTCTGCTCTAATTTAACTCGCAATTCAGACACTCACACAACTCATACACCATACAAAATGATATGGTCGATCATGTACATATATCTACAACATAGGATTTGATTACACTTTGTCGACTTCAAAAGAACACAAGAGAATTACAACTGTCGGCTCACATTATGAGAAATATACAATGTGTACCCTAAATGATCGGTCACAACATGACTAGGAACCAAATAAATATATACAAACATTGAAATACTTAACTAATAAGTTATAATACATGTGCGACTTAATACATTCAAGAGGTTAGCCTTAATACAAGAAAAACTGAGAACATGATAACCGAGTCTCCTATCTTTCACACGAAATGATACGAGCCATTGTGCTTTAGTAGAAACAAGGATAATATGCCAAAAAATATTCCTTAAGATGTGCAAAGAAAAATAATAACCTAAAATCATCTTACAGATTGATGAACACTATGCTACCCGATACTCTATTCTTGCTTGACAATCTTCAATCTTCCTGACAGTATGGACAAATGATGGTGTGTGGATCTAATCATCGATTATGGTTTCCATCAATGAAAAACCCAAGTGATACACGCAATGTATCTTGCCAACAATATCCCCCTTTGGCATTGATGGCAACACTTAGTGAAAAATGACTAAGTGTCAGACCAAGTACCAAGATAGACTGCATTGCTACCAAAAATTCAAAAATATAGTTCTCCCCCTGAGATGATTGAGAATTTTTCACTTCGCTTCTTCTCCTCCTTTGAAATCAATGGAAAAGGTAGGGGTTGCATGCAAAAAATTGTTATGCAAAAACTATAACTTACATGAGCTGAAAGATGTCAGCAAAATCCTTCTTCAGTTGCACCAAATTTACATCCCAAATGTTTTTAAGAATTTCCATAATTGTGATGTGACCACATATCAAATAAGATTGTGTCTTTGTGGTCTCCAGGGTGGTCAGATCATAAACTCCTATAGATTCTTCTCCTTATTTTAGAGCACTTGACAATATATCAAGTTTAGGACAAGTTATGCTTCGGAGTTCACAAAATTTTGCAACAATTTTGTCATTTTCATGCTACAAACCTTTTATGTTATTGATCAGAGACATCACTTCTTCTTCTACTTTCCCAATACTAGAGTCTATTGGATCAAATGCTTCAAAGATAGCATTTAACTTGTCTTTCAAGTCTTTGATCTTCTTTTCATTTCCCTCAGTGAATTTTGAAAAAGATAGACATGCTTTATAGATCTTCCCTCCTTCTGATAAAGCATTTTGAATATTCTTAATGCATGTAGTTAAGAATCTTTTATTTTGGGCAATCAACTTTTTTACTCCTTGGAACCTCTTAGCATCAAATTCATTCTACACTTTTGCCATGGCTAACTTTTCTAATGACTCAAAGTGAGTCCCAACTAAATTGATTAGCCTTTTTAGTTTGTTGGAGGATGAGCTAGCCTAATATTTTATATAGGATGTCATTACCTTCTCTAGTACTCTGGATGCCATATTTAGTAGTTCACTATCCTCAATGTGTGATTGAAGTAGCTTTTCTCTGGCCTGATCTTGAGCAAACGTTGCTACTTTCATTTTCTGAATCGGGCTTAAACTAGACAAGTGAATAGGACCTCCAATCAATTCCGGATCTAGTTCCTCCTTTTTTGCAACCAAAAATTTCTTTACAAACTTAGCAGTGTCTCTTGTTGCAATTGGAACTGCTTTGACACTATCTTTCTTCTCCTCAACTAATGCTTCCTCAGCTGAAGGTATTGATTCAACTTTGGATATTTCCACCTTTTCAACTAATATATCCTCAACATTCATAGGAATTTCAGTGTTGACAATAGCATCAACATTATCATCAGCATTAACATTGCCTCCTCCTACTTCTACCAGATCAGGTGGATCATTAACAACATGTGTTTTCTCAGAAACAACTTCAATTATTTCTTTCAACAGTATTTCTCTTAGAATTTCCTTTGTTTCTTTTGTGACTTCCTTGATCTCACCAATCATAATTTTGTTAACCCTTGATTTACTTTTGAATTTATTTTTGGTTTTTTTCATAAGTGACTTCATTTCATTCACAGACATTGTTGGACATAGTTCAACAAGAATCCTCTCTCTCATTTTCTCCTCTTCGGTTCTAGAACTTAACCTTCTTGCTTCCAGAATGTCATACAAACTTTTTGGCAGACTATTCATAATCTCAATCAAAACTTTATTAAAAAAATTCGTATGTTTTATAGTTGCTTCTTCCAGAATTATTTTGTCAGATACATCAAAAGATTCGTACCATTTATGCAGTGGATTGAGATTCTCATCCTAAACCAGAGCCTTTTCAACTTCTTGGGTTGACATACCTAGTTTGTCGATCTTTACTTTCTTCTTTGCCTAATTGCTCTCACCGGACAGATTTCCTTTTGAGACTGATGTTGCTTTGGTGCCTTGATGTCTGATCTCTTTTATTTCTTCGTCAAACTCTGTCTTCTCATCATCCGAAATAGTCATATATACTCTCTTTCTCTTTTTCTTCCCTTCCTTTCTGGATCTCTTAGGTTTAGTTTTTACAAGAGTAGCATTTGTTGCAGGGGTGGAGTGAGATACAGAGCTCCTGGTGGTTCTAGTTTGGCCAATTGGCACTGTCAGACCAATTGACTGTGATTTTGATGCCTCCTTAGTGGCTTGACTAGCTTCTTCAAGCGATTCTATAGATATTCCCAAGCTCTCTGCAAGAATCTCAGCTTCTTTTCTTACTCTCATAGTACCAACAGGATTTCTCAACTCACTATGCACCTGTTTGTCCTTCTTAGCATATGTTCCAAATCTCTCTTTTGTCAGATCCACTAGCTTGCTCAATATGTGTTGAGTGTACATATCGAAAACCTTCCCATCAACTTCATATCCCATGGGCATGATCCAAATTATCTTGGGATCGGCAACCTCCAACATGCATTGATCAATACTCACCATGAAGCAAATATAGTCCTTGTATTTCTCTACAATGGAGGTAGGAATCCTCTCCCTTGCTTGCATCACAGACTGGAAATCTTTGAAATATCCCCACATAGCTTCATTTCTTGATTTCATGTCCTTGGAACTATATAAGAGATCTCTGATTTTTTCAGCTACCAATACATCTCTTCACCAATGAGCTTTTCCGATTCCTGGAATCTCTTCCATGAAGTAGTAAAACAAGCATGAAAGCATAGTACCATATTTGAATGAATTTTTCTTGTCTTTCTTTATTTTTACCAGATTTTCCATCAACTAAATTCTCAAGAACTCACAAAGGTCGTAATCAATATCTTCTTTTACCATCTGATAAGCTGCATAGATTATTGTGCCAGACACTGAATTTTCATGGCTAGAATGGTAAATTTTGTAACTTATGACCATGGATGCAAATTTCACATTTACATAAATAATGTTATCGATGGTCATTACCCTTCTATCATACGTTGATTCTGTGGCATCAGTAATAGTTTGGTTTTTCATGGACTTGAGAATAGGTAATCCACCAGAGGAATTTAGACCGGTTACTACACTGATGGCTTCCTTAGTAATTTTGAATGGAATAGTAAGCCACATAAACTCATCATCTACCCGACTCAAGATATAACGAACCCATTCTGATTCAAGAAATATGGGAAATTTAGCCATCTGAATGAATTTATTCGTTTCCAAGATTTTGTGTTTTGGCTTCAGACTGAATTCTTCATTAATGATGTGATTATTGAACAAATTCAATAATTGAGAACTTCCCAATTCTTCAATGTTCGCATGAACATAACCCTAATATCCTTTGTATGCAGGACTCTATACGGAACGGACGAAAAAGCTCCTAGAGGATCGGTCTCACGGGATTTATAGGGGTGCCACTTGAATTTAGGTCGAGGTTGATCCTTAACTTCCACTACCAAAGGAGTACCTATTTTCCCAAAACAAAAACTTGCAAAGTTTCCTAAAAAATACCTTTTTCACCGGATCACAATTTGAATCCTGAATCACTTATGATGCTTGAATCTCTCTTCAAATCACCAACGATCACCTATAACCTCTCTAGAATACTTCTCTTCCAAGTGCAAGGTGAAAAATGAAGTGGAGAAGTGACATTTTATTTTTTACACACCTAACTCTTTCATCGCAATAAATGCTTTAACCCTAATACATCTAGTTATAGTGTATCTGTACACCGTGACTGATAAAGCATCTACGAACCTCCAATTTGACATACCACTTGCACTAATGAGTTCAGTAGC
This sequence comes from Sequoiadendron giganteum, assembly GCA_007115665.2. Taxonomy (NCBI): domain Eukaryota; kingdom Viridiplantae; phylum Streptophyta; class Pinopsida; order Cupressales; family Cupressaceae; genus Sequoiadendron; species Sequoiadendron giganteum. Next base: position 361,414,542 of record CM021108.1, on the reverse strand, counting down.
ATTTGTTGATCATTTATGCATCTACAGAACACATCCACATCTAGTATCACTTTTCGGTTAGGGATTCGTCTGATTTTATTTACTGCTCCCCCTAGACCAAAGGCCTGAGACTAATTCTGGAAGGAATTCCTAGAAGCAAGTTTTGGTGCTGGCACACTTTCTTTAGTAGAGGGTTCTTTCTTCACTCATTTATTTTGCATTTGATTTCTGACTTCATCTACAGTGATCTTAACTTTTCCTTTCACATCATTTCTCTTTTGATTTACCAGACCTTTTCTATTCCAACAATGTATTGCAATATGACCGAATTTGTTACAGTTGTAGCATACAATGTTTCTCTTTCCAAAAGAATTTTTCCATTGGTTTCCTCTTGATCTGCACTGGTTAGCGGTATGGCCAAGTCTATTGCATGTGTAGCATCTGACACTTTTATGAGATTGATTCATCTTACTTCTGCATTCATTTGACTTATGACCAATCTTATGACAATTGAAACACTGACCTGAGAAGTATGGACCACTTTGATTTATCCTACTTCTACATTGACAAGCCATGTGCCCAAACTTTTTGCAGTTAAAATAGTATCCATTAAACTTTTGAGCATTAGGTTGTCTTACTAGATACCTTCTAGGTCTATTCATTTGATTTCCTTGCTTGAGTTGTCTTTGTCCTGAATTCCTCCGACCGGGATTCTTTTTTCCATATTTTGAGCTTTCTCCTTCTACATATCCAAGACCTCTTTTGTCACCATGAGTCCTTTGATTATCAATTAGTTCATCAAGCATGGAAAAACTAGCTTTGAACTTTTCTTTGTATTCATTTGCAATAGCAAGTTCATTTCTGAGATCATCTAGCTATCTTTCAAGTGCTTCTTCACTGTTTCTAGATACTTCCAATTCATCATCCAATCGACTACATACCTTAGATTTTTCTTTCAGGGATTGAGTCAGATTTTCTTCATTCTTCTTTCTATCTTCAATCTCTTTGGTCATTCTCATCATTATGGATTCCATTTCAACTTTTAGAACTGTATTTTCTCGGGTAAGCTTTTCACATTCTTCTATCTTTTCTTTCAAGGATTTTCTTGATTGTTCATCTTCAGTGCTCTTTTTCTATTTTTGTTGAATTTGATCACAAAGTTCCTTTATCTTGTCTCTTGATTTGTTGATCTTGTCTTTCAGAGACTCAATGAATTTTTCTGCATCTTTAAGATTCGCTTGTAGTTTCTAGACTTTAGCTTTTGACCGGTCAAGATCATCTAGGGCTACCATAAGTTGTTGTTCAAGATTGCTTGAATCCACTAAAATTCTTTCCAAGATCTCCCCAAGTTGTTAGACTTCTTCTAAGGATCTAGCTCTGATACCAATTGTTGGAAACAAGGCACACTGAGAGGGGGGGTGAATCAGTGTTGCGCAATAATTACACAACATTAATAACATTCAATAGTAATGCATAAACAGAAAAGAAAACACAACACCATAACACCAAAAAATTTATGCGGAAACCCTGTTAGGGGAAAAACCATAGTGGATGGCCAATCCACAAGTATGATTTTGAGTATACTCAAAAAGGAAGATTACAAAAGGGGAATTCACTTGCATTCAGGTGCACTGCCTAGAGCTCACTTCTCAAAGAGAAGAGTTTATATTAAAACCATCTGAAGATTTGAATTGAAATGATAGCATCTAAAATGCTTGATTACAGTTCTAGATTAAGTACAATAGTAGATCAGCTCCCTTATAGACTAATTTTGTAATTATGTTCTGCTCTTCTCGTACATACAACACAGATCTTCTATGCGCAAGTGAAACTATGCTTTATCACACCTCTGTTTTTCTTTAACTCACAATTCAGACACTCACACAACTCATACGCCATACAAAATGATATGGTTGATCATGTATATATCCACAACATAGGATTTTATTACACTTTGTCAGCTTCATAAGAACACAAGAGAATTACAATTGTCAGCTCACATTATGAGAAATATACAATGCATACCCTTAATGATCGGTCACAACATGGCTAGGACCCAAATAAAGATATACAAACATCGAAATACTTAACTAATAAGTTTGCATACATGCACGACTTAATACATTCATGAGGTCAGCCTTAATACAAGAAAATCTGAGAACACAATAACCGAATATCCTATCATTCACACAAATTGATACGAGCCATTACGATTCAGTAGAAACAAGGATAATATGCCAAAAAATATTCCTTAAGATGCACAAAACAAAATAATAACCTGAAATTATCTTACAGATCGATGAACACTGTGCTACCCGATACTCTATTCTTGCTTGACAATCTTCAATCTTCCTGATGGTATGGACAAATGATGGTGCACAAATCTGATCATCGATTATGGTTGCCATCAATGACAACACCAAGTGATTTACGCAGTGTCTCTTTCCAACAATTTCTTTATCTAGACATAAGGAGCACTAGGTTTTCTATATTTTTCATCATCATATTTTTCAACCCAAATATTTTGATGAATCTTTAGTTGTCAAAACTCTTCACGTGATGAAATAGTATCAAAATCACCAAAAAGAGTTTCTATAATAGCATAGGCTATATTTTTCTCAGTATGCATAAAGTCAATAGTATGCCTAATGGCTATATCCCTAAATTATGTCAACTTATAGAATATGCACAACCATTTTACACCACTTTCATTACATGGATCATATCTACTACCAACAATCCCATCATTTTCGATAAATGACATTCTTTTTTGTCCATTCTCAACAATGTAATCACCTGCTATTAGCAATGGTGCTTCACGATTCTCTTCTTGACCATTGAAAAATGTTTTTTTTATGATATGGATGATCCATTTTAAGGTAAGCACGATGTCCACAATAAATACATTTACATAAACTTCTTGAGTGCCTCACAAAATCCTTAAATTTTCAAGCAGGACATCCATGGTATCCATGAATAGTGATACTAGACAATGTGCCATATGCAGGACAATCATGAATCATTAACAATAAGGAAGCTCTTAAAGTGAATTTGATTGAATGACCATCCCTTATAGATTGATTTGCTTCAATTTCATTCCATAATTCCATTAGCTCATCATATAATGGATCTAGATAAGCATCGATTGTATCTAAAGTCACACTTTTCTTTCTTGGTATAATCAATGATAGCATTAATAAAAATGGTTTAGTTGCTAACCATGGAGGCAAGTTATAGTTTATTAAAAACATTGGCCAAGTTGAACATTTAGTACTTTGATTTGAGAATGGTTCCACCCCATCTAGATCCAAATCCAACCTTATATTATGAGGATCTTGAGAAAAATCAGGCCATCTAGTATCAAATTCCATCCATGTCTTAGAATCAAGCACATGTCATTGTTTTCCATTGGTGCTCTTATTTTGGGCATGCCATTGCATAATTCATAAATGTCTTTGCACCTATATATTCAGAGTAATTGTGGGATTATCAAAAAGTGGTGAAGAACCTTTCTAGGAACCACAACTGATTTCAACCCTTGTCTATACCTTTCTTAATTACATTTCAGACATTCACTCTCACTTGCAATATTATTGTGAAATACTACACAACCATTCACACATGTGTAGATGTTTACATACCCTAAGCCTAGCTTACTGATTTTCTTTTTACATTGACTTTGTTTTGTTGGCAATGTGGAGTCAGGTGGTAACAATGAACTTAATAATGCCAATAACTAATCTACACTCTCATTTGTCCAGCCAAGCACCACTTGCAAGTTAATAATTTGAAGGATTGTTGGCAAATGACTTAACTTGCAATTAGCATACACAGGCTTTAAAGCATCCTCCATCGACTTGGCCTAATCATCATCTAGACCATCATTAAACATTCTATCAACTTCAAACCCTTTGTCTAATGTTGTTGCCTCTTCATCTCTCATAGTCTACAATTCTATCATATCTTCATAATAATTGTAATCCCAAGGACTTATACCATTATGCCCATATCCTATCATATGTCGATAAATCACATTTATTTTTTTCACCTTTCCACCAAGACAGTCATTACATGGATGTTTGTCCATGTCCCTCTCATCAACTACATTTTCATCATATGCATGTTATTGATCTATAGTCAACCCTTGACATTGATCCATCTGTAATGTTCTACACATAGCAAGAAAATTCTTTTGGGGAAAAATTTGGCAAACCAAAAGTTCAAGATTTTTTGAAAAAATCGAGAAAATTTTGGATTTTAAAAAAAATGTAAAAAATTGTAGACTAAGAGACAAAAACTATTTTTTTAATTGAAATGAATTTTCATAGTAATAGAGTTATAGAGAGAAAATAAAATAGAGATTTTAACTAATCAATTGTAAAAAATAGATTTTTGTAGTTTATATTCAAATTGTTGATTACATTGCATTGCACATCTTTCAAACTCAAAGCATTAATTCACATTGCATAACTAATAACTAGATGCTGATAGATGGAAAAATTTCAATTACAATATAGTTTTTATAAATTCAACCTAAGAAGTTATGCAATTACTTCACATTGCATAACTAATAACTAGGAGCAACTACCAATTGCATTTGCTTGTCATGGCATTCCATGAAACGGCATTTCTTTGAGGCATTTTTTCAAACAGTTCACTACCTTGTCTATGCTACCACATTTTTCATACATGTCTACCAAAGCATTTTATCAAATAGTTCACTACTTTGTTGTTATGGCTAAAAGCCTAAAACAAGTGCTTTCGAACAAGCTATGGATGCTTGGAAAAAATCTATCAAAGCATAATAGTAAGCAATAGCATAGAAAATGTAGTGAACTGGTTGACAAAATGCCACATAGAAATGTGGTCTCATGGTGATGTAATTCCATGGCAATCCATAACAATTCACTTTTCATGGCATTCGTCATGGAATTCCATCACCATGAGACCACATTTCTTTGAGGCATTTTTCCAAAGTTCATTGCCTTGTCTATGCTACCACATTTTTCATACATGTCTACCAAAGCATTTTATCAAACAGTTGGGTATGTGCAAGATCATGATGGGCCAAAAAGTGGTGATATGTAAACCATATGATAGCCCATGTGGCCGACGACCTTTTTTTAACCTAAAATTGATGAAACAAAAAGGGTTTTTAGAGGAGATTCTCAGCTTTCCACCAATATAAATTATGCTTTACTTTGAATTTAATAAATAATTATTATTCATTTTCTATTAGAATTATGAATAAAGTCCTGATTGATAGGTTGATTGAAAAACATCTATAACTTTCAAACAGTATCACATTTTTTGAATCCGAAAAATGAGTCGCATTCTATGATTTGCATACTATAGGATTAAAAAAAAAAAATTGAATTTCATGCATTTTTGACCAAGTTAAGGTGGTTAGACAGACGACCTTTTATAATTTTTAAAATTTGTAATAAAAAAATCATAATTAATTATTTACTTGGAAAAAAATTATAAAAAAATATGCATCACATCAGGACATGAGTCCTCTACTTATATCTAAAAGCTTATAAAAAAATATTATAATTTTATTGTGGTTAGGGTGGTCAGACAGACACCTACTTCTTATTTTTATCTTGAAATTTAAATACTACTGCATTGAAATTTCAAATTTTCACCAAATAGATTTTAAAAAAATAAATAAAGGTCTAGTAGTTTAGAAACTACATTCAATTTTCTACAGATTCAATTTTTACATTTTTTTGAAATAATATAGATAACTTATTCAAATTTTTACATCAAGTTGTCTAACTCTGATTTTTTGTCTTTTTATTGCCACTTAAGGGCCTGTTTTTTCCATGATGATCCTGCACATACCCAGTTCACTGCCTTGCTACTACGGCTAAAAGCCTAAAATAGGTGATTTCAAACAAGCTATGGATGCTTGGAAAAAATATATCAAAGCATAACAGTAAGAAACAAGCTATCGTCTCATGGTTTTTTTTTGGCATGAAAATCAACATGATTTTATTTTCATTTTTTTGTGGGTTTTAAATGCACTTTTTAGCAATTTTTCTATTTGAAATGGGGAAAATATTTGTGGTCAATTTTGTGCATTTTCTAATTGTGGGATTCTCATAGTTAGTGAAAAAGGTAGTGTTCATGAAGGAATGGAAAATATGTGTAGAGTCTTTGAATTATACCTATACTGTGTAATGGCATTGAATCATTTAGCAAACCATTTTTTCTTCATAGGGAAGCATTTTCTTGTGGAACAGTTGACTGTGATAGCTCTTGTTTCAACTGAACACCCTCTCATGAAATATCATTTATATTATAATATTTCACGATCTTATCATAGTAAAGGTGATTATTACACCACTGGCTACTACTACATGGCATTAGTCAAGGAAAGATAGAGGCCACAAGATTTTGTGTCACCATACTTTGGGTTGGGTCAGGTTCAATTGAAGTTGGGAGATCTTAAAGCTTTCTCTCTCAAATTTTGAAAAGGTTCTAGAAGTCCACCCTAAGAACTGTGAGAGCTTAAAAGTTGTAGGCCATATATATGCTCAGAAAAGGTAGGTAGAGAAGGCTTTGGAAATTTTAGGAAAGGAAACTCACATAGATCCACGTGATGCCCATGCATTTATCAAGATGGGTGAGTTATTAATATCGTCAGACCCTAGTGAAACCTTAGATTCTCTTAAGATGCCAAAGTCTCTTCTAAAGAAGAGTAGAGAAGAAGTACCTATTGAATTGTTAAACAACATTGTGGCTCTTCATTTTGAGCATGATGAACTAGAGTTGGCTCAACAAACTTTAATGGAGGCATTAGGAAATGATGTTCTACCTCTACATAAATATTTGTGGTCAGTTTTGTGCATTTTTTACTTGTAGGATTCTCATAGTTAGTGAAAAATGTAGTGTTCATGAAGGGAATGGAAAATATGCATAGAGCCTTTGAATTATACCCATACTGTGCAATGACATTGAATCATTTAGCAAACCATTTTTTCTTCACAGGGAAAATTTTTCTTATGGAACTATTGACTAAGATAGCTCTTGTTTCAATTGACCACCCTCTCATGAAATCCCATTCATATTATAATCTTGCACGATCTTATCATAGTAAAGGTGATTTTGACACCAATGACTGCTACTACATGGAATCAGTCAAGGAAAGCTAAAGGCCATAGGATTTTTTGGATAGGTTCAATTAAAGCTAGGAGATCTTAAGAGTTCTCTCTCAAATTTTGAAAAGGTTCTAGAGATCCACCCTGAGAAGTGTGAGATATTAAAGGCTATAGTCCATATATATGCTCAACAAAGGTAGGTAGAGAAGGCTTTGGAAATTTTAAGAAAGGAAACTCACATACATCCATGTGATTCCCATGCATTTATCAAGATGGGTGAGTTTGCATTTATCAAGATGGGTGAGTTATTAATATCATCAGACCCTAGTGCAACCTTAGATTCTCTTAAGACAACAAAATCTCTTCTGAAGAAGAGTAGAGAAGTACCCATTGAATTGTTAAACATTGGGGTTACTCATTTTGAGTGTGATGAACTAGAGTTGGATCAAAAAACTTTTATGGAGGCATTAGGAAATGATATTCTTCCTCTACATAAATATTCGTGGTTAGTTTTGTGTATTTTTTACTTGTAGGATTCTCACAGTTAGTGAAAAATGTAGTGTTCATGAAGGAATAGAAAAGATGTGTAGAACCTTTGAATTACACTCGTACTATGCAATGACATTGAATCATATAGAAAACCATTTTTTCTTCGTAGGGTAGCATTTTCTTGTGGAACAATTGATTGGGATAGCTCTTGTTTCAACTGACCCCCCTCTCATGAAATCTCATTCATATTATAATCTTGCATGATCTTATCAAAGTAAAGGTGATTATGACACCACTGGCCATTACTACATGGCATCAGTCAAGGAAAGACAGAGGCCACAAGATTTTGTGGATGGGTTCAATTGAAGATGGGAGATATTAAGAGTTCTCTCTCAAATTTTGAAAAGGTTTTGGAGGTCCACCCTGAGAACTATGAGAGCTTAAAAGTTGTAGGACATATATATGCTTAGCAAGGGTAGGTAGAGAAGGCTTTGAAAATTTTAAGAAAGATAACTTCCATAGATCCATGTGATGTCCATGCATTTATCAAGATGGGTGAGTTATTAATATCATCAAACCTAGTGCAGCCTTCGATTCTCTTAAGATAGCAAAGTCTCTTCTAAAGAAGAGCAGAGAAGAAGTACCCATTGAATTGTGAAACAACATTGGGGTTCTTCATGTTGAGTGTGATGAACTAGAGTTGGCTCAACAAAATTTTATGGAGGCATTAAGAAATGGCATTTGGGTTGAATTCATAAATAAAATCCCTAGTGCCAATTTTGCAATTTTTCTGTGCACTTTAAGGATGTGAAATTTTTCCAACGACTAGAAGAAGGTGGTATTTCACTTGAGTTACAAGTTTAATTCCCATATGCTTCAAAATGCATAGAGGAAACTAATGAAAAAACAATCCCCTAAACCCTAAATTACCTGTATGGTTCCGGTACTCAGTTGCCTATGTAACTACTGTATGTTGTCAATTAGAAAGCTATAGATTTTTTTTTTAATGTAATGAGGGTTTTGAATTACCTCTGAATTCACTGTAGAGGGCATCCCCAAATCTGACTTCACTGTAGAGGCCCTTGCTAACTTCAAATTTGTTGCAACAAACTCCAAATTCCTTTCCCACCTTTTTAGAAGTCTCTAGGTCCTCTCCAAACAAGCTTTATCACCCATGCAAGTACCTGTTATAACCCAAAATGCCTCAGTGCTAGGATAACCAACTAATGAAACGAGGAATTCAATGAATAATGAATCACGCGCAATACACTCCCACCAATAATTTTTCGAAATATTTTTTAAAATTTTTGTCTAATTTGTATTTGCGTGACTAACTATTTATTCATTTTTATTTGTCTAACTAAATAATTTTTTAGTCGATGACCAAAATAGTCATTTATTTACTCATTTATAGCCGAGTTGCAAAAAAATAGTAGAATTTAGTCATTTTTAGTTGTTGTGACTAAAAGTTTTAGTCACGTAGTCATTTATTTTCCAAATTATACTAGTGAGTGTTAGTAGATGTTGTGTTATATAAGGGTTTGATTATTTGCAAGGTGTATGTGGGAACTTGGGTGTGTATGGGAGGTGATGATAATTGCATTGAATTAGTTGGTATGAATGATTATGGGATAATGGAACAATTCTTTGAGATATGATGGAAGTGTTATTGGTAGGTTGGATGGTGAAAGGGGTTTGTGGTATGATATTATTGGTAGGTGGTATGGAAGAGTTTTTTTGTAATGTCATGGAAGATGGTATGATGTTAAGGTTGTTAGTGGGTGGTATGATGGGGTTGTGTTGTGATATGGAATGGTGGTATGATATTGTTGGAGCTCATTTCCCCTAAGGTCGATGGTGAACTGTTATTGGTGACATCTTATATGAGTGTGGGGTTGATGATGTCTTCTAAAGTAGGCATGAACCCTAATGAGGATGGTAGTGGATTTGGTGATAATTTGGGGTGACCAAAGAAGAAGGTATGCCAAACTCATGTTGAGTATCACCCATGGTTATGGTAATGTTTAACCCACTTTGATCAGACTCTGATATTTCTATGTAGAAATCAAGTATCAAAATCTTGGTGAATGATGTGTGGGATGAAAAATGGATGGTTAATGATCAAAAAAATAATTTTTTGATATTTTCTATATTTTAATAAATTACATTTTTAGAGGCCTTCAAAGTGGAATTTGGGGTCAAGACTGTCATCAGTTCCTTGAAATGGTTTCCAAAGGCGTAACTTTCAAGGGATAGAAATTAGAGCTCTTGGAGATCTTTCAAATGATGTAGAAGTCATAATTTTGACCACTGAACTAGGAGTTATGACCTTGCCAAGTTGGGGTAGTAATGAATAGTATAATTTATGGATTTTGACCCAATATTTTGATGATGGACTCAATTGGGGTTCCTTAGGTATATCTATGCATGCTAGTAGATCTCAAGTTTGTTTGTAGGACTAGAGGATCATGTAACAATCAACACCCTAATGACAAAATGATTACATTGAAGTACAAAACAATTATGCCACAAGAGAGGACAATTGCAAAATTTTGAGCAAGAATGGATGGCAGTCCCATTTTCAAAGCAAAATTGGTGGTATGATGGTCTTAAACAATTATACCACTTTAAGCCAGAATTGTACCAAACTAATCCATAAATGCACCACTTTGTAGCACATTTGTGTCACTTTGTGGCACAATTACACACCTTTGTGGCATAATTGCACCCCTTTGTGGTACAATTGCACCAAAGAAATGTGTAGATGTGTCAAAGCCTTGGAAATTATGTCAATATAATACAGATGACACGAGATTGACAAATGCACTATCTGACCTAAATTTGAGTTTTCTAGGTTTTGTATGACAGATAGTTACACAAGAATATATTCAACATACATGTTTACATAATGTGATGAATATATATATATGTATGTATATATGCATACATATATATATACATATGTATAGATATATGTATATGTATATATACACTATACATACATATATACACACACACATATATATCTATATACATACATATTGTATGCCCTGGGAAATGATTAGAAAATCAATGACAAGTAGCAAATCACTAATGCATGTCATTAGTTTTCATTCAATACAAACTTGTTAGATGTACTTAATGTGATTTGATTAAGCATACATGTGTACATGATGTAATGACCTTTGGAAAATCATAGAAAGGATTATACACATTGTAATTTAATTCAATATGTACTAGATTTTTTAGTGATTTGATTGGTAAATAAGAGTTAAACAACATGTGTGTGTAAATTAGATTTTGAAAGATTATAATTATTGAAGTAATCATGCACTTTATACTATAAAGTATATGTGGTACAACAAACAACTATAGAAGTGTATATATCATCATGTTTTCTTTATTCAAGACTTAAACTTCAGAAACTAAATTATATTTAACCTTGTGAGATCTTAATTGGATTGGATGTATATAATAATTTATAAAATTTGGGTAAATCAACTTAAATAAATACACTTGTAAATTAATAAATTAGCTTTTGATAACTAGAATGCAAGAAATTATAAATAGGAAATGGAAATTAAAACTCAAGTAAGTACATGTAATGGATTGATAGACTTGAATAAGGTAAGAATTTGGAAAAATAATTTAAAATTAAAATTATTAAATATGAAAAAGTTATGATATTGCTATCAGGATTCAACCGTGTAATTTTCGAGTCAAACTCATTGACCCATGATTCATGAGTAGTGGTTCACAAGAACCCATCTCTCATGATAATGAATGGTCCACTTAGCACTCATTGTATCTAGGTGATGCTCACAGAGGTGAAACATTGGTCCGTCCCGGAAGGTCACCCATCGCAGTACTGCGCCAGCTCAAGCACGCTTAACCACGGAGTTTCCCCCAAGGTTAAGCCCACTTAACTTGTTACCCCATTTGCAAGCATGAAATCAATGCCATATAGCCACTAAAAGTATTTATTAATAATAAAAAGAGAGTTTACAAAGAACGATTTGAGAGCATGAAATCAATGCCATAAAGGGACCAAGACATTTGGTCAACCTAAACAAAACTCAAGAACTCGAGGGAATTAAAGCCAAATATAGAAGAGATGCAATAGAAGCCCATAGGGAAAAAGAGGCATGCAAGCCCATTACAAATAGAAGAAGAAATCTAAACGAAGGCCTGCACATAGATAGGTAGCAAAGAGAGAGCCATTTCAAAGCTGATGAAGCCAAAGAAAGATACCTGAAAGAACCCAAGAGAAACAACAAAACCTGCAAAAAAAGAAGGATAAAGCCAAGAAAGGCCGATATCTCAAATGAAATATCAAGAGATCGAGCTCGCAAAACCAGAAGACCCAAAAGGAATAAGGGTTGAGGTCAACATTCAAAAAGAATACCAAGATGTCCAAACTAAAGAAGAATATCAAGAAGCACTTTGCTCGGATGAATCCAAATCTACAGGTGACAGAAAGAAAGGCTCATCATGGGGTTCAAAGAGAGCATGTCTTATAAGCAAGCAAACTGCATTGTAAAGGTCCTGAATTGAGTCACAAACTAAATTGCCATATTGAACCGAGAGTCTCAGAAGCCAAAAATTGAACTCTCATGGGCATCCATTCAATAATGCATGTGCCATAGAGCAGAGTAAAGGGAAGAGGCTATCAGAAAGAAAATTTTATCTGCAAAAAATACCTCCCATCATATTTGAGCCTTGAAGAATGTCATAGTTCTCCAAAGTAGGCTACAAGGAGGAGAGTGGACAAATGTGTGGGAGAAGATATGTGCCTGCCAAGAATTTTACCATCTCAACACACCATAAAACATCTATTAGATTAGAGATGAAGTGTGAGGCCACCTCATATGGGAGAGTTGTAACATGAAGATCCAGCCAGTCATAACCAAACACCACCTCAATTGCATCATAGACCTGTTTGCATTCTATTGCAAACATTCACCTCAATTTTTCTAACATGAATGGTGAACAAACCCGGATATCGTGAGTCCTTGGAGGGAAAAAATCCCTGAACAAGCCATCCATTATCACACAAGAGCCGAAGGAAGAACCGGGGAGAAAAGTGAAGAAAAATCCACCAAATTTCCATATTTAAAAGTGTGACAAGCTGCTTGAACACAATAGACGAGGCCTCACACGAAACAGCCATTAAGGAAGTTGAGCTTCAATTGAAGCCCGTAGAGGCGAGGAGGAAAAGTACCATTAATGCATAGCAAGACATGTACCTGAAAATTATTTATTAAAGCCAGGTGCCGAAACTTGGCACATTCATTGGAAATGACAACATTTTAAAGTCATATCACCAGTACCATATTAGATAGGCTGCTCAAAAATCAACTTCTCAAATTTTTGTGAGCGAGAGTGGCCTCTCGTAGGTGAACATAAGAGAAGGATAAAATTAGTTATAAATTCCAAATTTAGCTAAGAGTACTGAAAGCCACTAATTGAAAATTCTAGTACCACAATCCTGAATATGCAATTAATTCCAAATCACAAAACCTACCGTGAAATCCTCGAGAATGTCAAACATAAGGAAACGAGTTCATTATGGCGGACACTAATGAGGAAGGGGAGACATGTGTATACCCCAAAATGAAAATGACAGGAGGTCGCACGAGCAACAAGATGTACGAACTGATAAGAAGGTGTGAAATGAAAGCATGATAATGGAAATAGTCACCGCCGAACAAATCAACAGACCCAAAAGTGGGTAGAAGCATGCAAAGAATAAAGCCTAAATCATAGAGAGTATTTCTGGAGACTTGTAGCCACCGACAAGTACGACCAAACTGAAAGTTAGGAAGCACAAGAAGAAAGCTAATCCCAAGGTCTAAAAGAGTAGATTTAGGTGTGATGCAACTAGAAGAAGGCATGTTATTGTTGATTGCTGGCTAGGAGAGTCCACCTCATCAAGTTTAAAATTAAAACAAATTGGAACCAAAAACATTGATTTGAAATTAGTACTTGCAAAATAAATGAGCACAATCCTCGGCCGAGAGTTCTCTATAAGAAAGGACTACATCAATTTCCTTATTTTCAAGGGTATCCACAAGAGAATTAGCGTCTCTATAGCAATGAGAAATTTGAATGCTTGGGAATTCTTCAAGCTGTTGCAATATGAAGGAAATAATATAATTCAGATGCTAAGAATCTGAGCCTCTTCTTTTTAAAGTCGAAATTACAACCATTGAATCACCTTCAATATAGAGAAGTGAGATGGAAAATTTCTTAGCTAGGTTTAGACCAATTCTTAAAGCATTAAATTTACCAACATTGTTGGTGTAATCAGGGATCAGTTCACAGGAAACCCTAATGAAATCCTCATGCCAATTCCTTAAAACTGTAGCTATACTTGACTTTCTTGGATTGCCTCTCGAAGCCCCATCAAAGTTTAGTTTGAAAAAGTTTCTAGGAGGGGGGATCCAAGATATTGAATTTGTGTTCACCATAGGGGCCTTGATTGAAACTGAACCTTCTCTAGGAAATCTAATCAATTGTCAATTCTTTAGAATGAATGCATCCTAGGAAGAATATGTTCTTGTTGAATTTTTGGTCTTGAATAAAGCAGATGTTGTTACCTCAAAGATGGATATCTCAATTTTTTGCAAGACTTGGAGAAGAGTGGAAGCTTTATTTCTGAAAATTCAATTGTTTCTTTCAAGCCAAATATTCTAGATGATTATAGAGGGGGAAATCTCCCAAATACAAGACAGGGAGGAGGATGGAAAAAGAGAAGGCCAGCTAATAAAATGAATAAGAATAAAATTAGGAAGAGGACTTGACTAACCAATCTTGTTCATAGCCCAAGACCAACACTGGTGAGAAAAGTCACAATCAATTAGAAGGTGATCAGCAAATTCAAAGGCATTCCCACTCAAGACACAAGGGAATAAAGGAGTGATACCTAATCTATCCAGTCTCATACCTGTAAGATTTTTTTCTTTGATTGCAAGCCATGCAAAAGCACCTGATTTAGGAAGGACATGTGGGCCCCAACAAAGATTAAAGGGCTAAGGATTTTCTAAGTTTTGATTGACTAGAGAATTGTATCCTTCTTTTACATTGTACTGACCAGATTTGGATTTTAGCCAAATGATCTCATCTTGCTTATTAGAGAGAAAAAATTCTCTTTAGGAGTTCCACTTTTAATAAATCTTTTTCATGTGGGGGGACCAGTAAAGAATACAAATCCTTCCATTTTACCAGATTGGGGTTAGTAAGATCAATCTCTAGATAATCTAAAACCTTATTACCCCAGTGAGCTTTACGAAGTGGTTCAATATGTTTCCAATTTCCAAGAGACCTAAGAGGTTTATGACCATTCCAGGAATCCTCCCAAAAAAGAGCCTTCTCACCATTATTAATAACCCAAGAGAGATGGGGAAAGATAACAGACCTGCAAGAGGAGATGAAATTCCAAATCTTAGAGCCTTATGGTAGATTGTTTTGAGTAAAAATTATCTTTCAAGGGAGTCTAAATATTTATATTTTGACACCATTTTGTTTTAGGATTTGTGTAGATTTTCCAAACTAATTTAGCACCAAGAGCTTTATTTTGGAGGAAAATATCTTGCAAGTCTGCCCCTCCTCGAGACTTAAGAACACAAAGAGACTCCCATGCAACAAGGAACAATTTCTCTTTTGAGGTAACATTTTCTGACCAAAGAAAATACTTGAAAACCTTCTGGAGGGCACTTCCTTTTCCTTTGGTAAGTTTCAAGAACGACATTAAGTAAATAGGAAGAGAGTATAAAAAAGATTTAAGTAGTACCAATTTCTCGGCAAAGGTAAGCCATTTCAATTTCCAAAGAAAAATTCTATTGGATACTGAAGAAATTATTCTATCCCATAAATCATGTTTTTCTTTCCCAGAAAAAAAAAGGGGATGCCCAGATATTTGCATGGAAGGGAGTCACATTGAAATCCAAAAAACATTAGAATCTGGGATTTGACTATAGTGCTGACATTTAGGAAAAAGATTTTCAATTTTTTAGAATTGTAAAATTGACCTGAATGCGAGCAATAATCGGTTAAAACCTTTTTAATTACTTTGGCCTCTTCCATTGTTGCCTGCCCCAGAAGGAGAGTGTCTTCTACAAAGAGGGAATGGGAAATTGAGGAAAGAAAGGGATGAATAGTTATCCCTTTCCAAATACCCAAATTTTGAGTTGCAATGATAGATCTGCTCAGTCCTTCTGTCATTAAAATGAACAAGGAGGGAGAAAAAGGGTCCCTTTTCTTAGACCTTATGATGGAGCAAGGAAACCATGAGGAGTACCATTCACAATTACTGAAAACCTAGCACCTGAGATGCAAGAATAAATCCATTTACACCAACTGTGACTAAAGCCAAACTTTTTTAATATGGCCATTAGAAAACCCCAATTTACCATGTCATAAGCTTTCAACATGTCCAATTTGGGAACAATAACATGGGATTTGTCAAGCATAATTAAGTGAAGAACTTCATGGGCTAGAATAGCTCCTTTCGAAGTATCTTTACTAGAACAAAATCCCCCTATTCTTCAAAAATAATTGAAGGGAGCAACTTTGCACGTCTAGACACAATAAATTTAGTAAATATCTTGTAAATAGAGTTACAAAGTGTTATTGGTCAAAAATCATTAAAGGAAGAAGGATTATATTTTTTGGGTATGAGAGCAAGAAAAGATGTGTTTAACTCCTTTAGGATGTTTCTATTTGTTCTTGACTCTTCTAGTGTTGAGAGGATATCTTGCCCCACAAAATCTGAACATTTTTGAAAGAAAAGGGTAGTAAGACTATCCGGACCTAGGGCCTTTTCAACTTCCATCGAAAAAATCACCTTTTTAACTTCTTCCAAGGAAAATTTAGCCATCAAATTTTTTGTTATTTTCTTTGGAGATTAATGATGGAACATTATCTAGAATCATATTATTCTCAAAAGATTTATGAACTTTGACAAGGGATAAAAGATTCTCAAAGAAATTTACAGCTTCTAACCCAATTTCCTTTTCCATGCAAAGAGGATCACCAAAGGAAGACTGAATGGAGATAATTTTATTTGATTTATGCCTTAATTTGGCTGAGGCATGAAAGAATTTTGTGTTTTTATCCCTCTCTTTTAACCAGGTCTCCTTGGAATTTTTCCTCCAATAACTTTCTTCATGAGCAAGAATCTCTTCAAGTTCAGCTTTTAATTCCATTTCTCTCATGTAGAGGGTATTATCCATGCTTTTTTTAATTACCACCTCATAAAGATCAGATAATTCTAATTCAACCCTCAGTTTTTCAGAAAAAAATAATTTTAAAAATGATTCTTGTTCCAGTCCTTTAGCTTGTTCTTCAAATATTGCAGTTTTTTACTAAGTTGGAACATCCTTGTTCCTTCAATGAAAGGGCAATTCAATCACCATTCCTTAACTAGGTTGATAAAATTAGCATCTCGAAACCACATTGCGTCAAGCTTGAAGGGTATTTTAAGTGTTTCCTTGTCTTCGAATGTCAAGAGGAAAATTTGGAAATGATTAGATCCAGCTAGGGTATGGATGATCAAAGAGAAGTCTGAGGTGGCATTTAACCAATTGTTAGTTACTAAAAAGTGATCAAGTTTTTCAGCAATTTGGGAAAAATCTTTTTTTTGTTTTTTTGTCCAAGTACCTTTTTTGAAGGGACAATCAAATAATTTGTTGGAAAAATGAAATTATTGAAATCCTCCAGAACTATTGACAAAGGTGTGATTCCTCCATTTTTTTATATAGATTTTTTATTGCATTAAAGTCCCAGCACAAATTTTGAGCTTATTTTTTCCAACTACGGACATTGAGGAGAGTTGTTTCCATACTTGCCTCTTTCCTAAAGTAGAGCATGGACCACATATATTTAGAATCCAAAAAGAGTTGTTTGTTCTTAAGCATGTTGTAGAAGCCTTTATCTAGTTAGACAAATATTCAATCTTATCCATTATTATAGAATTTTTGTTCCATAGAATCACTAAGCCTCCTAAGTCTCCCTGAGTTGGAGAGGTGGTTAGGTCCTAATTGGTCCAAGAACCAAATATATTTGAAGCAGAATGAAGAGATAATTTTGTTTCCTGTAAGAGAATAATATTTGAGAGACTACCATATAATTGACTCTTGATTATGCATCTTTTATTAGGGGTGTTTAAGCCCCTAACATTCTAAGATAGGACCCTCATTGTCTTCGAGGAGAGATAACATATCTCCTCGTTCTCAGATTTATTTCTGAGGTTTTGCACCCCACAATAGAATCACACTCAGTAACTTGAAGGGCATGATGGGGGTACCCTTGTCGTCACCCTTCTTTACCAATGAACGAAGGTTCATTTCCAGAGTTGATTGTAAACCAACAACAATTTCCAGATTAGTTCTCTCCTTGAGTGATTTATGCCCAAGTTTACTCTTAGGCATGATGAGGGCTTTGGCATCTAAGTCAGATTGGGAAATTGGGGGAGAGGAGAGGGAATCAAGAGGAGTTGATGAAGAGTTAGCAAGGGGTGAAATAGAAGGATCAACGAAAAAGTCTAATTTCCTTTTCGAGGTAGACATGGAAATTGGAAGGGTAGGGGAATTAAGCTCAGGGGTAGTCTCCACCAAGAATTCATCATAAATTTCTTTAGTCAGGCCTTCTGTAGCTTTTAACATTTCCTCATTCACAAAGTTCATTAATTCATCATTAGAGCCATTGAGAAGATCCTCATAATGAGAGATTTTATTTTTTGGACAAACAAAGTTGTTTGTAGGAGAATGATTAAAATTGACTTGAGTAGTCATGCCCAAACTAATGGGAGGAGAATGCAAGTCATGAACTTGGGAAGTTAGGGCAGCCGAATCTGCAACACCCTTGTCAATATCTAGGGCAGCCAATTCCACAACACCATTGCCAAAATTTAAATGGTCAAGATCCTTTTGTTTCAAGGGAGGTGAAGAACGAAGTGATTGAGAACTAGAAAAGGCTGGTTGGTGCCCATATTAAGGCTTGAGGAAGAGGGTTCAAGTGGTTCCTTAGGTGAGGAAGATAAATGATGGGAATGGACATGACTAGAGGGGGGATTAGAATCCAAATCATGCGAGAAAGAAAAGAGGCCCATGGGCTTGGCTCGGGAAAAGATGTCCAAGTCAACAATGATGTTAGCCTCTTTCCATATAGAAGATTCACATTTGATCATTTGAAAGCAATCACCCTTGCTCGAAGAAAGTCACACCTTGCGTGGCAAGGTTTTGGAGTTCTTAATAAGAGCCCAAACCCTAATGACAGGTTTTACATTTGTGATTAAAAATTCACTTTTAAGGAAATCCCCAAAGTGTGAGACAATTTGTTTAACCGAGGATGATTCAAGATACTCCACTAGAAGAAAAGGCATGGAAAAATAAACTAGGAGAGGAAATATTTTGAGGGTATCTAAAGACATCTTAGCCCTCTAGTAAAAAATGCCCATAAATTTATTACCACACCAAAAGGGTCCTTTGCAACGAAGTTTATTTTTAATGGTAGCATTCTTGAATAAAATAAAGAATGACGAAGCTAAAACTACAATTAGGTCAAAAGCTTCATACCAGTTGTCTTTAATCCAAGAGTGGATTTTAGAGAGTGGCCAATCTTCACCCTAGATTTGAACAAATAGGAACTTTTGCTCACAATCTGCATATTAAGCCTCCAAATTTAGAGGAATCATCGAGATCGGTCTCCATTTTGGTTCATCTCTTGGTGGGAACCCTTTTTGGTAGGTAGGTCTGGGTATTTTTGTTCTTTCCAGAGAAGCTGCTTGGTGGGAGTCATTTCTTGGTCGTCAAGAACCCTTATCTACTCCAAAGGTTTGGAATGCATATTTTTTGAAGCCTTGAAGTTATGGTTTTTTTTCTCTTTTCCTCCTTGAGGGTTTACACACCTTGATGCTCCAAGATGCGTGGAATGAAAATGCTCATTTTCCTTAATTTTGTAGTGTTGCTATGTCCTCTGACCATGACTCCTAGGATGATTAGGACCTTGATGACCTGCTTCAAAATAAACTTCTATGTTAGGGCCACTATTAATGTGATTGCCCAACCTGTGTGAGCTTCCAGCATGGTGAGGATTTATATTTTCCAAATCCGTCACCTTACTGGAACCACCACGATTAGGGTTTTCCAAGCCTGTCACAACATGCCAGTTAGGGTAACCAAAATCGTGTCCAGAAAAGTTTTTGGTATGATGTGTGTTGCTCGACTTAGGTGTCTCCAGAATACCTTGGTCCCTCCCCGATACAAAGGTGTTATCTGATGGGTATTAACATCTATCAGTCAAAGGATCATACTTTTCAATGGATGACAGGGGCCAAGAAGAATCAATATCATTGGCCCAATGGACCCGCTTCACATACAGAGAGTGAGCCACCCATTGCAAATATGATAAAAATAAATTCATTAAATATGAAAAAGTTGAGAAAGAAATAGTAACACTAATTTTTGATATTCTTGTACAATTTGGTGAAGGGTGAATAAAAGAAAAATAAATGATGACAATGTTGCTACATGCCATTTTCCCTTGAGGGTGAGAAGAAATCTCAAAGCCTAAAAAGTATTAGTTTCATAGGACCACTTGGGAGAAATTTTTTACATCTAGGTACATGGTTTCATACAAAGGGTAAAGACGCCTAGGACTAGGGGTTAAAAAAAACCATAATAAATCAACAAGGGGTAAAAACATGAAATAGGACTTGAGGTGACATATGCACACTAGGATTAAACTAGGGAAGATGATAAATGGGATATAAAAAAGTTATATATATGATGATGAACACTAAAATGAGTGCAAATGTAACAAATAAAATTATATAGAACATTTTCAAAATTATTAATTTCTACAAAAAATAAGAGTATTAATTGTCAATAAATTAGCAAATTCAAGTACATTTTCATTGAGTGTACACCAAATAAGAACTTAATATTGATACATATTAATTGATTTTTTATAACATCTCTACAAGAAAACTTGAGCTTCTCTTAGCTTCAAGAAATATTTATTCTATATTGACAAGGCAAACCATTTGAAGGTGGAAGCTCATATGGTCTCACCTAAGACCTAGGACACCTATTCTAGCTGATGTAAGCCACCTAATACACTTATATCAAGTATCTATATGTAGATTTTATAGATGTACTAGACCTAAGACACTAAGACTTTATACCTTATCAAGTAGTATGTATCTAAGACACTAGAGAGATACCTATTATATTTGTACAAGTAAGACACCTAGACACCTAGATTTTATAACTTATTTGAGGACCTAGAGAGACGCATGGAGATTTTCTAAGTAGACACATAATTCTGACCTAAGAAACTTATATTTATAGCTTATTCTCTAAGTCTAGACCTAAGATGTAATACATGTAAGACACTTATTATATACCTAAGACACCTATGTTATATATATCAAATTCTAAGACACCTAGAAGTTAAAGACTAAATGTGAAGACACCTTAATTAAAGACTATATAGTTTAGAGATCATACAGGTTGCAACATGAAGTTCAATAACTTAAAATCCTTTCAGCTACATGATTGCAAAAGAAATCTCCCACCATGATGAAATGTAAATAAAAATAGAGCTCGTATAGATCATTTTATTCTAAATTTTGTTAATAACCATTAAAATTAAAATTTGAAAGGAAGGAACTATTGAAGCATAAGTTAAAATAATTAATAAAAGTATATCTAGTGAATACCTTCAAATCAAGTGTAATTTTTTGCCCACATTTTCATACCACATCAATTGGGTCATCTCGCTCTTTAATATCATGTAATATTCTATGATGGTCATCTCTATCTAGTCTCCACTTATGATATCCACGTGCATGTGGAACTTGATCAAGAGATAGGTTGGTAACAATTACTAGGTGGTTAAACTAATACATCATGTTTCCAAGATGATAAGCAATAAAATGAATCCCATTTTGAACAATTTTGACTTGTTTAAGAAATGTTCCTTGCACTACAACTGAACTTGTGGGAAACAACATTTCATTACTTGTTTCTAGTTTTGTTAACAAAAACTTCATCCTCTCTATGCAATGTAATAAATAATAACTAACACCTATATTTCCAGTGTGTGCTATGACTATAAAAACATCTCCTACACCATAATATTCAATATAAAATATAGTTCACCAATCATTAATTCTAATAAATTTAATAAATAAATTATAATTAATTTTTGTCTAAATTTTAACATATATTAAAATTTAAAAAATCAAGAAAGTTACAAACTTTGTAAGATATATATAATTTTTTAATCAATCCTAAAATGTGGTCATAATCAATTAAAATCAAAAGAATATATTCAAAGCTTTCATCTTCATCTTTGTTGTATGTGTCATTAACAACTAGTGGCACCAAATTCCATTCATTGGCATATCCATGTTATTAGTTCTTGCAATTATAATAATATCCCAAAATGCAGTCATAAGAAAAACAAGAGTAATCCCTAGTGCATAATGTTCATGTGTGGCTATTTGTATTCATTACTCAATGCAAAGATCTTGTTTTCTCTACCCTCTTGTATCCATGCATTATTCTTCTATTCATACCTACAAATTATTATATAATATAAAATAAAATAATTATATTTAAACTTAATTTTTTTAAAAACAAGTCAAACTTTTTTCAAACAATAAATTACATGATATCTCCCAAAACACTTTATTTGGACATGGATTCCTCCTTGAAGAAATTCCAACTTTGCATGCAATTTTTTTCTTAAACCATTCAAAAACATCATGTGCATCATTTATACAATATCCCTCATAATTCATTTGATGTTTTCTTAGAGCATGTTCAACCTTTCCATGCCCACTCTTAAAGAAACTCCAAACATGTGATATATTATCATGTCGGTGATATATACATAGTGTATAAAATGGCCTTGATGATTTGAATTATGTCGCACAGCCATTAGAACATACAAAATGATTTTCAATCTTCACACCTCTTCTTTCCAAATATTAAAATCACTTCTTAAAGCAATGTTCTACAAAATGTCTATCATTCTCTTTATCATAAGTAATATAAAAGTGATATTCTTTCTTGATCAATCATTCTTCATATGTATTTTCAACATCATCTAAATCCAATTGTGCATTTGATAACACACATGCACCATAATAGTGACCTACTCTGAATAGTAAGTGTGTGTTTGAATCTCCTTTTGATGGGTAAAAGAGTTTTTTTTTTGCAAATTCAACTACTAATAAAAATGTTCTAGGTGGGTAAATATCTCTTGACAACTAATGTTTTTTTCTTGTCACTTAGCAAAAAAAAATGATGTATATACAAATTTTCACATCAATTTATGAAAATTTTCCATAAATGTTACAATAAGTACCTCCCCTTCTACATAATCTAACCTTGTGTATTATTTCCCAAATTTATTTCAAACTTTATATACTTGTAGCTCTTACAATTTACCATCTTCGTTATGTTAGTACATTAATTTCTCAAAAGAATTTTAGCCGAATTTCCTAATGTTTCACAAAGCCCTTTTATGCATTTCATTGGACTATCTTCATCATCATTATCACATGAGATGGATGATATGAATTGACTTACCTATTTAGGAAGTAAATTTTGATAACCATTACTTTCTTCTCTAATATTTCAAAACACTTGATAGTAAGGATCAAATTCAATATTGATAATGATAAGTTTCAAAAACCTTGTTTTCCTTCACATAATTGTTGGCAAATGGTCATCACTCCCTTTGAGATTCGTGACATGGACTAATCACCTCTTGTGGATCTATTAACTCTGGCAATTGTATTGGGCATTAACATGTTGACCTTTTGGTGCAATGGCAACCACGGGGCCAAAAATTGGTATTAGAGCCAAAGTGTCAGGTTCGAATCCCCTCAGCTTGTGCTGAGGGGGAGATTGTTGGAAAATGTCCAGTGCTCCCCTCAAGATTCATGACATGGACTAACCACCTCCCATGGATCGGTTAACTCTAGCGGTTGTATCGGGCATTAACATGTCAACCTTTTGATGCAATGGCAACCATGGGGCCAACAATAATAAGGCCTTAACATTTCAAGCATTATTTGGCTAATATTTATATGAGGATTTTCATCACAAAATATCACATACATCTCATGCTATGTTATGTCTAACCAATTTTTTGTACATGCAATTCATTATTTTTTGACTCAATCCTGTGTTTGAGAACATCTCTTATTTTATGAAGGAAAAATATAATCATACCAAAAACTTGAGATTTACTTCCTAACACCATCTTCAATATTTTTAGAACAAGGAGCCCTACACACCATTTCCCAATTTCCTTTTGCAGTAGTATCATCCAAAACCTTTCTCATTTTCACATATACTATTAGTTTCTTTCTACTTAAGACAATTTTAGTTGAAAGTGAAGAGATTTAATGCTTTCTTGGAATTTTTGGACTTACAATAGATGTCAACATCACTCTTATTGAAATGATTTTATTCCATAATTGAGATTGTTTCCCAATGGAACCCAAACCTTTTTTTATATTTTCAACAATATCTTTTTCTAGGTGTCTTTTCCTCTTTTTTGTGAAATATACACCCAATAATTATAATGGCTCTTTTAGCTCATCATAAAGAAGTAAATTTTATAACAGTTGAGCTTGACCAAGTGTATCATTATTTTTGAAATAAGCCTCAAGTATTTCCTTTGTAGTTCTATTCAATAATCTCTTAGTAGTCTGAGTAGATTTTTTAGCATAAAATTTCAGTTTCTCTATATCCATTTCAAGTAAATGATCTATATATTTGTAAGAATTTTTTATCTTCAATTATTTAATTAGATTCATATGAATATCCAAATAAGGAAGTGATCATGACCTCTATATAACATCAAAGTGTGGATGGGCCTCCTCCCTAACAACATTCTTTTGTGCTTGGGTCTCCTCCCTAACATCAACTATGTGTGCAAGCTCAACCTCCTCTACTCTAGTAACTAAATTAAGCTCGACTTCTACTCCAATTTTTGTATGTTGATCCCCTACACATATCATATAAAAGAGAAGATTTTATAATATATTTAAGGGATGAATATAATATATATAGTTCTTGAATGTTTTCAAAAAACTATATATTAATTGGCATCAAAACATTGAACTTAATCTTTGTAGTTTAATTCTTGTAAACTCAATTCTCTAAGTTGATGTATTTTGTTATAAAGGTTACAAGAGGGATCTAGTGAGGAAGGGAAGGAGATGATTTAGCTCAATAATATTTATGGAAGGAATTTAATTATTTATTTGAATTTTATTTATCTTGAAGAGCGGATAAGAATATGTATGAAGGATAGTATTAATGAGACCTTGTCTAAGTGGAATAGACCTAGAAGGATGATATTGGTTAGATTCTACTTGGGAACATGTCTTTAGGATGTTTTGAGGATGGTACCAAGGAGATATATATCTAGGATATTTCATCATATTTTTTTGGACATGATTATCTAGTGTTTAGGTAGGTATATAAAGGTCACACAAGGGATTCATTGGGAGAGGGTAGGATAGGGTTTATCATAGATGCAAGGAAAGTATATTAAAAAAGGTTCAAATTTAATAGAACATATTTAAAGGTTAAATTAAAAAGGAAATGATATATAGATGGAGTAGAGCTCATTGGATATATATTCATGGGGTAAAGGGTTCACTAAGAAAAGAGGTATGAGAAGGTTTCAAAAAGAGTAAGCTATATAAACAAGAGTTCAAATCCTTGATTTTTTATGGGATTATTGTTTAGATTGATTTACTTGTGATGGTGAATTGAGAGATAAAACTATATATAAAAATGATCTAGATAAAGGGCATGGAAAACATAAGATTTAAAGAGTATAGTGATGGGTAGGGGTCGTTGCTTTCACAATTCCCTAATCATTTAATCTTTTAATTGTCGAATTGGGATTTTCTAAAGCTATATGTGGTAAGAGTTGGACTAGTTTTGGGGGGTTTTGTTGTTGTTCCATTTTGTCAGGAGCAGTTTGGTTTTGTTCCTTGTTTATCAAAAGTGTTTCTACACTAGTCTCCTAATTTATTTACTTAAAATTATTCTAAAACTTTTAAATGAAACAAAATATTCCAGAACAAAAAATGTGCAAAGACAAGATGTGTTTCAAGTTGGATCAAATCATTAGGAATGGATTCTAAACTTAATCTATTTGCATAAAACAAGAATCTATTTTAACTTGAATTTAGAATCTAATTAAGCAATAAAATTTAAATCTAACTAATTCAAAAGCAATCTATTACATTCCATATACATCCAATCTATCAAGTAACAAGTCTTTCTATGTGCATGATCCATTAAGAACATTAAGAACATACTATTTATCAATGATGAATGAACTATTCTTCCTTCAATCTAATTAACTAGAATTTAACTAAATTAAAATGGAAAGGATTCTATTTTATCAACACAACAATGAATTAAGATCATAACAATTCAATTTCGATTTTAAGATATATTCTAGCATTCACTTATGAAAAAACTCTAACTGGAAACAAGAATGAAGATGAACTAAATAATTGACAAGATCACCTTCCTTTAGTAGAGCGGGCCCTGCTCTACCTTTGGAGGGATCTAACACGGAATTGGATAAACTTCTCTTCTATATTCCATAAAATTGTCCCAAGGAAGGGTGAGGTACAAATTATTTCAACTGGGAATTGAAAAATGTCTAAAAACATAAAACTAATACAATCTACTCCTTCTACTGTCTAACTAACTTTTGAGACTAGATACATATATCCTTCTCTTTGTTTGAAAAGAAAGAAAATGTGAGAAATTAAACTAACTCTAGATTATCAAGATATTTTGGAGAGCTTGAATAACAATCATGGGGATCTTTGTGGTCATCTTCAGTTAAAGTTTGAATAGAATTGCATAGGTGGATTGTGTACAGAATAGAACAATTGTTTGGCTGAAAACTAAGTTGATTGATGTTGCCGAGTCATAAACAATAGGCCACCAGTTTTATTTTGAATGAAAAAATGGTTAGCACTTCTCTTGATCCATAATTACTCCTTCCAGTCATAAGTTAAACACATATCCACAAAACATTCACACATTAAATATCATTTAATCATGCATTTAAAAGAGAAATAAGAATTTATATAAAAGTCTTCATATTTTAAGTCTTCATGCCTAATTAAGTCCATAAATGAAGCATATAAAATATAATACCATAAGTTTTAAAGCCAAATATAAAGTATCAAGTGTGAAATTTAGAAAATATATGAGGTCTCCATGAGCCCCCATCATATAGATTGAACCACTTGAGTAAGGTACAAAATTAGTAGAAAGGAATGATTAGTTAATTTAGTTAGAGAGTATTTGGCCAAGACATAGTCCTCATAGATTTATCTCAATAATATTAAGGGTTTATGGTTTAGGATTTAGGGTTTAGGACTAGGGTAAATAGGGTTTAGGGTTTATGACATATTAGTTATAGGAGTAGGGAACATAGTGGTTTTAGTAAAGGCCTTAGGAATGGTAATGGGATCAACAACAAAAATAAGTGAATATACAAGGATTTTATGGAAGGAATTTAAGTATTTACTTAAAGCTTATTTATCTTGAAGAGTGGATAAGAGTATATGAATGATAATATTTATGAGACCTTGTCTAAATGGCATAGACCTAGAAGGATGATATTGCTTAGATTCTACTTGGGAATGTATGTCTCTAGGAAGTTTCGAGGTTGGGACCAATGATAGATATATATCTAAGATATTTCATCATATTTGTGTGGACATGATTATCTAGTGTTTAGGTAGGTATATAAAGGTCACAAGGGGGATCCACTGGGGGAGGGTAGGATAGGGTTTATCATAGATACAAGATGGGTATGTTAAAAAAAAATTAATCAAATTTATTTAAAGGAAATTAAAAATGAAATTATAGAGATGGAGTGCAAAGCTCATTGGATATATATCCATGGGGTAAAGGATTTAATAAGAAAAGAGGTATGATAAAGTTTGAAAAGGAGTAAGTTATAGAAACAAGAGGTAAAATCCTTAATTTTTTTATGGGATTATTGTTTAGATTGCAATTTACTCAAGGGAGGGTGATTTGAGGGATAAAAATATATATCTAAAAATTATCTAGATAAAGGGCATGGAAAACATAAGATTTAAGGATTATAGCCCAAACCAAGGGTAAGGTACAAAAATAATATAAAGGAATGATTAGTTAATTTAGTTGGAGATAATTTGGCCAAGACATAGTCATCATAGATTTAGCTCAATAATATTTAGGGTTTAGGGTTTAGGGTTTAAGGTCTAGGTTTTAAGGTTTAGGATTTATGGTTTCTAGGGTAAATAGGCTTTATGGTTTAGGGTATTAGTTATAGTAGTAAGGAACATAGTTTTTTTTCGTAGATTCCTTAGGAATGGTAAAGAGATCCACAACAAAAATAAATGAATATAAAACATACTTGAATTGAAAAAATTACTACAATTGAAAATAATTTGATCTTATTGATCCCAATCTTATCTAGAAGATGATTTAATTGAAAAAATTACATGATTTATAAAACACATAGTTTTAATTAAAAAATACATAATATTAGTTAATTTAGTTGGAGATAATTTGGCCAAGACATAGTCATCATAGATTTAGCTCAATAATATTTAGGGTTTAGGGTTTAGGGTTTAAGGTCTAGGTTTTAAGGTTTAGGATTTATGGTTTCTAGGGTAAATAGGCTTTATGGTTTAGGGTATTAGTTATAGTAGTAGGGAACATAGTTTTTTTTCGTAGATTCCTTAGGAATGGTAAAGAGATCCACAACAAAAATAAATGAATATAAAACATACTTGAATTGAAAAAATTACTACAATTGAAAATAATTTGATCTTATTGATCCCAATCTTATCTAGAAGATGATTTAATTGAAAAAATTACATGATTTATAAAACACATAGTTTTAATTAAAAAATACATAATCCTCTTTGATCGTAATATCTTCGCATCCTTTCTTCACAAAAAAATTATTCCTTTTTCTTTTGAATATGACCATGCAATCATATTTTTCCTTGTCCTTTTATTTCCCATCTCCATCTTTGCAAAATATGATCTCGATAATTCCTTTGCCAATATTTTTATTGAACAATATCTCCCAAACTTGAAAATATAAATTTTCCAATTCCATGTTTCAAAGGTAAATCATTTGAAAAAAATCAAAACAAAAAAGAAAAAAATTCTCTTTTTTTAAAAGAATTAAAAACATAAAAATTGACCTCATATATATGTAATTCACATAAATATTTTATTGTAAAAATTCAGCTAAAAATATTCTTCGTTTGAAGGTCAGCAAGTAATTTTTTTAATATTATTTATTGTTGGACCTTTGTTTGAAGGTCCTTTGTCATGGATATTTAATATTATTCTGGACACTTGAAGATACCTTCATTTGAAGGTTCCTTCAAATGAAGAGAAAATATTTGATCGAAGGTACCTTCATTTGAAGGACCTTCAAATGAAGGGCCTTAGCTAGACACTTTCAATGTCTACTTCAAATTTTCATCAAAACTTCTAGTTCCAAACCTTAAGTTAGACATTCAAATGAAATTAACTTGAAAAGATAATTTTCAAGATCGTAGTACTCAAAAAATACTTTCCAACATGTATAATTTTAATGTGTTTTTATTTTATTATGTATTTAATTTCTAATTTTTTACTAAACATTGGGTTTTCACCAAAAATTAAGTTCTTTGTTCTACACATGTGGAAAAATAGTAAAATACTGAAAAAAATCCAAAAAAATTATGTGCACTAGGTATTGATGTCCTTGTTATAACAAAAAAATGAATTTCAATATATAAGAAATAAGCTATGTGTTATGACATACACCTATGTCAAAATTATAATTTTACCTTGAGTTCAAAAATTAATTAAGAATATACATAACAAAGAATTATGAGAAAATATCCATACAATAGATATTGATGTTACAAATCTATATTGTAGAAATTAGAATTTCATCCTTTCTATAAAAAAATTATACATTAGGAGATAAACATCACTTTTTTAAAATCTTGTTTACTATAAAAAACATGTTATTAAAAGTTACATGAAAAATTCACATTTTATTTCAAAAATATTAAAAATATATATTTAGAATCTACACACAAATTATCATAAATAATTATTTCACATCATCATCAAATTCTTAATGATTTCGCTATTATATGTCTCAAAAAGTGAAGATTTAGTTAAAAATGTTATTTTTAATGCCCTACTTTGACAAAAAATTGGGACTCATTATTTGGGATTACCCTTCTCTTTATCTCTCTATCTCCCTCTCTTTATGTGACTTTATATCTATCTAAGTCTCTCTTCTCTTCTCTCTCTCTCTTTTCCTTTATTTTTCTCTATATCCCTCACTATCTCTACCTCTTTCTCTCTCCCTCTTCATTCCTCTATATCCATACCTCTCTCTCTATATATCTCTTTGTCTCTTTCTTTGTATCTCTATTTCTATTCATCTCTTTGTGTCTCTCTATCTTGATGAAAAGGGAATATTTTTGCTCACAAAACACAATGCAATATATCTCTATTGCAAAAAATAACAATCATTCCATACACAAACTCATACAATCATGAAGACCAACAAAGAGAAAAATCATTAATTCAAAACTAAATTTTCTTTCATTCTCATAGAAAAATTATAAAACTTTATCAATCCATCAAGGATTCAAATCTTCTCAATATGCTCTTCTTGTAGCTTCCTTTCGCTGCCCCAAAACTCTTCATACATTTTCTCCAAAATCTCTGCACATTTCTCTTGAACTCCACATTGTCCTCTTCTTCTTTTTGTCTCAGCTTCTAAAACCCGTCACATTCTGTCTACCCCTGATCCCTCATTTTCTTGAATATTCTAAAACCATTTCTAGGTTTTGTGTGCCTCATTCCCAGCTTTTCAGATCATTTTGAAATTCTCAATTTTGTTACCGTATGAGAAAGTTATCATCATTTTACTGAGATTGGATCTCACATATACGACCCCATGCCATCTTCTTCTCCCCAAAATGTCAATCAAACCTCTGTCTTCTCCATTTTGGGAATGGGATTTATGCATTCAGTCTCTTAGTTATTCTTTCTTGACAATTTTCTCAATATTTTCCTAAATGGACATCCATTATCTCATTCTTGCACCTCCACTACCTCCAGCACTTGCACCCAAAAGATTCTAGCACTAATGGCAAACAAATTCAAATTCTTGGGAGTTACAAATGAATAAAAATCTATTTACATTAGGCATGGGACTTTGGATCCCAAGCATAATTTTTTTTTATTTACAACATTTTTAATGTCATTACAATTTAAATTCAAAGAATATTATTGATTCATGGAAAAGGGTCCCATATGAAAGAGTTGAAAATGAGAGAGGGAAAAAGTAAGATGCCTACAAAATCAACATGCCAAAAATCAAGAAAATGAAACAAATTTATTTTTGGGTGTGTAGGATTGTATGGTACCCCTGGATGCTCCTGCATCAGACACCCAAGGTAAGTGAAATTTCCATGAGTTTAAAACTCATGAACATTTGAAGATTATATGTTTGCTTTGGATCCGCCATTCTTTCTTATTCTTCTAAAATTTCCTCTTTCTCTTCTTCCAACATCTTGCTAGAACATTCACCATCCTCCTCCTTGAAGAATCTTTCCTTTCCTCTTCTCCTCTTTCATGGGTTTTGTCCCATCAAAAATTGACCACCTCCACCAAATCTCACCTATGGCATCTTTTATAGCTTCTACATATAAATACACTACTTCCACACACCAATTTGCAACTACATTACCCCTCTTTCTATCTTCTTACACTAACTCTTAATGCAAATTCACATCAACTACTTCATCACACAATGTAGAAAAATCAAAATTTACCTCTACATCAATATGATGCTTCATGTCCACCAGCATATCCTCATTATTCTCTTTCTCTACTACTACAACTTCTACCTCATCATCATCTGCTATAATTTCTTTCACTAGCTTTCAACTTTCATTCTTCTCAAGGTTCTCATTTGATTTGAACATCTCCTCTATCTTCATGATCTCCTCTACAAGTAATGAATCTTCCTCATCAGGTTCTTTATTAAACATAGGACCTCCACAAGTCTTTGTATTATCATCCTTCTCTCTTGGGCTGCAACACTCATTTTCTTCACTCTTCACACTTTCATCTTTCTTCATGCTATCCTCAAAGCATACTTTTGTAGTATTCTCTTCCTCATGTTCACCTGCATACACATCTATTACGAATTTTTTTTCCTTTATTCTTTGACATTTCATCAAAAACTTGCCACACACCCTCAATCTTCAACCTCTCAGGTATAGACTGCCTCACACTCAGTGATCTATCTACACAAAAATCACACACACATCACCACAAGGTCCTGGTGCAAACTACCTCACGTTCGACACTCTGCCTATACACTTAGGATCTCCCACTTTGATACCACTGGTGAAAAGAAAATATTGTTGCTCACAAAACATAATGAAATATATCTCTATTGCAACAAATAAAAATCATTCCATACACAAAATCATACAATCATGAAGACCGACAGAGAGAAAAATCATTAATTCAAAACTAAATTTTCTTTCATTCTCATAGAAACAATTAAAAAAATTTCTCAATCCATCAAGGATTCAAATCTACTCAACAAAATCTTCCTGTAGGTTCCTTTCTCTGCCCCAAAACTCTTCA
>CM021108.1:361366030-361382119 GCA_007115665.2 Sequoiadendron giganteum | reverse complement strand
ATATTCCATACCTCTTATTACCATATGAATAACAATTTTACTATAGTAGTAGAAATTGCATAGTCATTGTTAGAGATACAAATGTTATAACTAATGACCATAATAGCATACACTAGTAGAATTTGGCAAATAAATGACTACGTGACTAAAAATTTTAGTCATGTGACTAACACTAGTAGTATTTTGAAAATAAATGACTAATTTGGTCATTATAAGTGACTAATTTGTTAATTGGGTAAAATCACAACTAAATGACTAAATAAATGACTAATACCAGAAAAATTAAAATGACTAAATAAATGATTATTACTCTATTATTTTTTCTTTCGAATTTGACTAAATATATGGCAATCCACTTGGGGGTTCATTTTTTTATCGTTCCTCTTCTATTGTGTGGCTAGGTGAAGCTCTTTCTCAGTGGTATGCTCTGTGGATGACATGCTACAAATGTATAGCCATTCTTCATACATTACTTTTGAAGGGCTTGGATTCAATATCAGTGGAACAAAGGGTGGCTTTAAGAAATGTGAATGGCTTGCAAGTCTTTTTGTTGTCAATTCCTGTTACATTTGTTGGTTTCCATCTCCTTCCTATTTCAAATTCATAAGGAGAATGTGAATGCGATTCTACAAGAGAGAGAATACTCCAAAAAGGATATGTTGGACGTTGATCCCATTTTAAATTTATAAAGGAATAGCAATGAATATCGAATGAAACTAAGGTTGTGCAAACAGGTGAAGATTTGCACTATTGGTCTATATAAATATTCTATCTGTATTATGAATCTCTATTTGCATTATGTGTTTCTCTTTATGATTGAATTGAAGTCAATGAAATGACATGATTTCTAAAGTCATTCCTAATCTCTCCAAAGATCAATTAAACTATTATATTTTATATATATTAATTTATTTTATTTTATATAAAAATAAATTAATTATTAATTATAATAATTTTATATTTATATTTAATATTTTTTATTATAGAATACAATATATAATAATAATATAACCTCTTTATACTATAAAATATAATAATAAATATAATTATATTATATATAATTTAATTTTATTACTATTATATTAAATATATATAATATATTGATTATATTTTACATTATATTTATTATATTAATTTTTTAAGATTAAACAAATCTTATTCGTTCATCATTTTTCACCATTTTTTGCTACTTTTCCTGCCACTATTGGTTCCTGCTCCTCCAAACTCTTCCTTGCTAGTATTGACCTTTCACTTCTCCAATTTAGTGAGTTGCAACCTGAAAATAAGGTTTCACCTAGGGTTCAAGGAAGACAATCTTCTTGCTAAGTACCTCCAAAAACACGGTGAAGGAGGTTGGAGGAAACTTCCTAAGAAAGCAGTTTGCGGTCATACACAATTTTGTTTAGGGTTTTTTCCTCTTTCTTGTTTCTTCGAGTTATTACAGAACTAACTTATATTAGCTCTTTTGTTATTGTTCTCCAAGGTTTGTTTTGATGCGGAAAGAGCTACAGATTGCGATGAATGAATTACCTGTGACCCGATGTCAAAAGAGGCCAAATTCTGCCCGATGAAGAAGACATCATTCTTAGATTGCATCACCTTCTGGGTAATAGGTATGTCTAATTGCACCACAACTCAAATCTAGGAAGAAATAGAAGGTCTAAAATGAAAGAATTGAATCACTATATATCATGGGTTTTAAGGTGGTCTCTAATAGTGGGACGTATTCCTGGGTAGACTGATAATGAGATCAATAACTTATGGAATACCCACCTTAGCAGAAAACTTATGAGTCAGGGAATTGATCCTCAAACCCACAAACCCCTTTCTGAATCAGAATTTAAAAACTGTGATGATAATAATGTAGGTATAGATTCTAAAAACAAGCTCAGCCTAGAAGATTTTGATCATTCTCAAGATAAATATGCACAAACTGGTACTATTGTTGCTGGCAATATGCCAAAAATAAAAGCAATAATCACCATAACGTAACACATTTTAGCTTCTCTTATTTGTTTTATGAGTAAATTGTAATTAATTCTTAAGAATCGCATAGGGCATTCTCATTACACAAAATCCATGATTGTACCAACTTCGTGTACTCAAGAGAAAGGTTATAGTTCAAGTTGTAGTATTAGGTGTCTGATATCAATCCAACCACTGCCAGCATGTTGCAATCAACCTGTACATATAGGGGAACTTCTAATCATTCCAAAGACCTCATCTTGCATTCATATTGAAGTCTCACAAAAAAGAGAGGTTAAGAAGCAACAAACCCTAATTTCATAAAGCATAGGAGCAGACTGATATTAATGGAAGCAGTTTAGGATATGGAAAATTCTCTTGGGCAAAGCATAAATTCCAAATCATGCCAGAATCAGAGAACTATATGTGATATTCTAAGATCAAAAATGGAATTTTACATTGGAAACTAAATTGGAACAAAGTTCAGAATAGGAGTACTAAAGCCACTAAATGATCCTTATCAAAAGAGAAATCTATCTCAGTGGAATTCATTGCACTATTAAATGAAGGATATAAGTGCACATGTGAATTGACTTCCTAGATACATGCATCATGTTACAACTGGTGCACTAGCTAGGGATCCCACATCTAAATGTTTCATGGAAAATAATATCAATTTATGGATGTAATGCCAGCCGAAATAGTAAGTGATGAACCTCACATATTCTTGAGTAATTTTTGGTAGGAATCATTGAAAATAGTGGAAACGAGAATTAGAAAAAGCTTGGCATCCACAAAACCAGAAATTTTGGCAAAGATGCTATCTTCTATATATTTTATATTAGATGGTGAAATATAAACCTAGGAGTCCTAAGTAGTGTTATAATTACAACTAACCATCATTTGAATATTAAATTCAATACGAGCCTTCAAGCACCATTTGATTGACTACTTGATCAAAACTAGTGTAATTCAAGACTTAGTGGAGATAATTATGGATATAGTGAAACTAGTTGAAGACTGCATGTCTAGCGTATAAGGAACAATGTTGGCAGTATGAATAAAAGGAAATCGATAAATCATGACATGTTCTACTTATACCTTATGCCATATAGACATGTCTTCATTATCACGATAAAGGAAAAAAAATCCTACTGAGATTAGGATTCTAGTCAGATTGTTGAAACATAATGCAGCTGCAGATCAAAACAAGGTTTTGTGTTTCAATGGTTAAAATGCAACAAAGAGAGAAATCAATAGAAACTGAAACAACTCCAGACAATGTATCTTCCAACTCACCTCTTATTAGATAAGAAAAGATTCGTGCTTGGTGAGCTTAACATGTCTCTAGGAACAAATAACCACAGGGAAGTAGCTTAATGTTTTATTTGACTTCAAAGGCATCATAAGCATACATAGCAATTTGTAATCTACAAAAATTGTAGTCATTTGATTGGGAGTCTTTATGGGTGACTAGTATGGATGTTATTTTCTGGATTAGACCACATAAAAGAACCTCTGCAGCTTGTCCAAAAAACTCACATATGTGGATGTGATTCTCACTGATTTACCAAATTTATTTTATTAATTAGTAAGTGAATCTCCATTCATCATCAATCATACATCTTAATTTTTTTTTGGTGGATAGTTATATTTTCATCTGTTCTAATGTTTGGTTGCAATAGAATTCATGTATATTTAAAGGTAAAGAATTCATTGAACTATATCATTCTAAGTCTTAGGGAAGATATGGTAAAGATGACCATGGCATTCATATAATGTTATTAAGTTTCCTCATAATCAATATGGTTGTAGTCCACCAGGGCATCCCAATATTAGTTGAGTTGTTCAACAGATGACTTCCAACTCATCATCAATAATGCACCTTAAATATTAAAAATAATAATTTAGTTGAGGGCACCTTCTTTCATTTGTTGGAATATTTGGTTATAATAAATTCATGTGTCTTCAAAGGTAATATGCATTCATCAAACTATGTTATTCAAAGGCTTTATAAAAATACTGTGAAGATGGTCACAATCTCATTGAAAAATAATTAATAGAAGCTTGTAGAATGTTGTAACAACCAATATAGATGCAGTTTTCCCCAGCACATCCAATGTAGAGTGCTGTAATTAATTGAGTTAATTAGGACATGCCTATCCACTTATCATCAATTGTGTATCTCAAATTTTATTTTGTGAAGGGAAACTCATTTCATTTAGTGAAACATCAGGTTGGAAAACTGTAACAGAACTCAATCTTCAATGGTGTTAAGCATTCATTGAACTATATTATCCAAAGGCTTTGGTAAATTTGCATGAAGATGGTCGCACTATTGTTGGTAAATATTTTATATGATTTTCTCTCAAAATGGGATCATTTTTCTTTTGTGGAAATAAGATTTCACTCTATTACATACTTAAGTGCAGCCTGTTGTTGTAAGTCCTTCAACATGTTCAACTTGTTTTCTTAAGCTTAGTTTTACTGGGACCTCACCTGACAATTTGGGTGTACTAATAAAGGTGGACATGTTTTTTAAGATAGGTAGGGTATTATACTGTACTTGGCTCCAAATTGTAGTCAATTCAAGAAATCAACCAATAATGCAACCAAGCTTAAAACAAATATGTTTCATAAAAAAATGGTTCTAAGAGTGAATCAGTCTATTTCAGATTTAAGGCAGATCTGTCAGGTTAAAAAACCAGTAAAGTGATTTAGTCTGTTGTAGATATAAGGAAGATCTCAGTCTATTGTAGATTAAAGGAAGATTTGTTTGGTAAAAAAATCTATTAATGCATGAGAGTTTACTTAAACATTATTCTAGATTGTTGAACCCATATTGCTATTAATATTAAGTCAAATTGCAAATTGGTACCTTCAGCCATTGTTACTCAAAGCAAGACTACTTATTTGAGATTCTCTCAGGTGGACTTGTTGTAGATTTGAAAGGGTTACTTCTGTTATGATTTAATTTGCTAAACTAGAATCAAATCTTTGTCCCAGAAAAGTAGATGGTGGTTATATTAGAATTTATTGGTCACATGATGCCTTGTACAATTTAGTCTAAAGACATATAAACTCCAGTCTCTGATTTACATGTCTTATGATTAATGTATACTATTGAAAATATAGTTTATGGTCAATGTATATGTTGGAAACATAGTGATATGATTTGTTTCACTTCCACTTGATATTATGTATCTTAGGAACAACTCCAAGTTAAGTGAAAATTATAATACTACTTTATCAAACATGCGCATTATTCATGGATTGACCATGTATCATAATATTTTTTTCTCTACCCAAAAAAATCCATATTCAAATCA
Source organism: Sequoiadendron giganteum (assembly GCA_007115665.2). Classification (NCBI taxonomy): domain Eukaryota; kingdom Viridiplantae; phylum Streptophyta; class Pinopsida; order Cupressales; family Cupressaceae; genus Sequoiadendron; species Sequoiadendron giganteum. Next base: position 361,376,825 of record CM021108.1, on the reverse strand, counting down.
CCTTTCTCCATATATATAGAAGGAAAAACCTATACAACTTTTAGCTGGTCTAGAAATAAGATGATTCTTCTATCAAACATATGATAAACTGTCAAACAATTACATACTGCTTAATTTGTTTAGTAGTATCTTCTCTATTTTTCAACTATAATTGTCACATTGCAAGAACTTTTGAAATGGTAAATAGAACTTTGTTCCCTAGAAACTTTCCAACATAAACAAAATTATTTAGCATATCCTAGGAATCATTCTTCTATAGTCCCTTCTCTGGCACATTGCTTGTACGTTACAGTCACAAGGCCTTCCTTGGATTATACAGTCTAATATAGGCTTGATGCAACTTTGTTTTCACAATCCATACCTTTGAAGTTCTGTAGACTGTAAATATACAGATATGTAGGGAACAACATCCACATTATGATGTTCAGTATAATCTTGATTGCGAGTTGTCGCTGTTTGAGCAGACATAACCTTTCTCCACTATTTTAATTATTAAATCCTAGAAACCTATGACTGATTACCATGGAAGTTGAAAATGTTTTATTTATCATTAATGTATCAGTTTGCCTGAATTTCATCTGGATTAATAAATCATTGGTCCCACCATTCTTCTAAACCACACAAAGACAATTTTAGTAAGTATAAGTAATTTTCATTGTATTTCTTGATTACAGTGAAAGAAAACTTTAGAAGAACAATTATTAACTAGTCTTGACCCAAACATTTACTGAAGTTTTGAATTGTTGAACTGGGAATTCCAATATTTTAGGGACCCTATCACATGGGTGCTCCTTCTCCTTTATATGCTTAAAATATGCTTCTCCTATTTTCCTTTTATTTATTTTCTCAATAATTTGTGCTACTTCCATGTCCATTGGTAATATATTTCAAGCTTTATGGGACTATGAATTCTTTTCTTTCTTATATTTTAATCTTACTCAACTGGAGTAGGAAATGGAGATTCCTCTAGTTTTGATACATGAAAAGAAAGTGGAAAGCTTGCAAGTAGTAGTTCGAGTGATGGAGCTATCACTAGAGGTGAGTTATATTTTAAGATCATGTGATCTGTTGTATCTATGATTAATTTATTAAATTGATAATGTTTGAAGTTTCTTTTTCTTTCTTAGATGTTGAGTCTAATTAATAAGTTTAATGTTGTGTTGCAAGTTGTAGGTGAGTATGTTGATATGATAAAGGCTACTCTGTTCCATGGTCTTTTACATCTTCTTTGTGCATGATATTGGGTCACATGGAATTCATTACAACTACTATTATCTCCTTCATTTTGCTATGATAATCTGTCACATTACCTTCTTAACAAAAATAATTTGAAGATTTAGTGGTTTTTTGCATTTGTATCATGCACTATAATTAGCCTGTATTTGATGCAAATGTTGTAAAATTACATTAAGGAAAGCATAATATTTTGTATCATTTGTGATACTTCTACTTTATGGAAGGAATCACAAGATCTGGTTTACTTTTTGTTTTTTTAGTTTGTTTGAGAGATATGACTTGAAGGGCATTTACTAATTGCATCTTTATGTCTGATTTTCCGGTCATGGTGGAAACCTCTTCACCTTGAGATCAAGGTATTTTTATGATCCATGCTCTTATAAAGAATTGGCTATAATGTTTCTGGTTTTTGGTTATTTTAATATTTGGTTTGAGTGGTGTACAATTTTGTGGGTATATTTCGTTTGCATAGATAATATATATTATGGAAAAGATAAATTTAGATGCCAATTTAGTGTATGGGACCCACTAATGGAACTCACATAGGTGGATTGTTTTCCATTTACGTTAGATGATGTTCAAATTTTGTACTCCTTGGTCTAGACCTCATGATCAACCAAAACAGTAAACTTCAACTTGGCAATCCGCCTAATACAAAATGTATACTTGAATACTAACGACTTTTTTCTTTTGAGCTCTAAGACTTAATGTATATCGAAACTTTGTATTGTGCTTAGTTAGTTAGAGAGATTTCTCTTAGCTTGGCTTCTTCTTTTAGGCACTGAATACAGGGGGCTTCTGTCAAAGTGACCTTACTCATTTAAGGTGAAGTATGTAGGGGAGGAATACCAAGAGTGGGGAAGCCTATGTTGGGGTTCCCCATTCCTATTGAGTTAGGTCATCTAACCAAAATACAACAAAAATATTAGTATGTGCTAAAGCTAATGCCTAAGAGTTTCATTTCAGGTGTTTGAATGACATGGGTAGCCTTTTCAAAAGTACTTAACAGAGGGGGTTTTATTTTTGTAAGAAAATAGGGTTTCTCTACAACTTGTGCATTAACTCATTTGCTTATGGCGCATCTATGTGTCATAATACGATTTTCTCTGTTGTCTAGTTTTTCTTCAAAAATTGACTCGAAAAGTCACATCAAGTGGCTCTTTATCATTCAATAAATGTCCCTTTACTCTTTTAATCACTTTCGCAACTCATTCAACTGAAATATGTATTGGCTTATCCTCCTAGCATTGCAAACAGTGCAAATCTATGTTAACAGAAAAAAGAAAGAAAAGGATTATCATATTCACTAACCTATTTTTTAAGAAATTATTGATTCTCAGGCCGTTCTTTACCTTCCTGCAACCATTTTGATATCTGTCCATAATAGTTGTCTTTTGATCTAGAATCTTGGGCTCTCTATTGGGATGGCATTTTGTTCAACCAATCTTGATGGGGCTTAAGGTTCAATGTACATTTGAATGCTATTAGTGAGTTGTTTACTAATGCCAGAGACTGAGAAATTTATTGTAGGACTATCTATTTCTCACTTACTTCCTTTTCTGAAGTATTGTAAATGGTGGGCTTGCTTGGAAAAGCGATTTGAGTAAATTAATGTCAAGCATGTGGCACATAAAATTCATTGTTGTGCTTTTCCTTCTGTTCAGTAATGTTCAGAAACTTCATGACACACTATCTATTTAATGCATTGAAAATGGAGGGAAATTTTAGTAAATTGATGTCAAGCATGTGGCAGTACAAATTTCATTATTGTGTTTTTCTTTCTGCTTAGTAATGTTGGGAAACTTAATGACCTTCCACCATATTTAATGCAATGAAGAATGTGTCACCAGGCTAAAAAATTCACTTTGCTTAACCACATGTTATATGTATATTTTCCATGAAAATTCACTTTGTATTCCTTGCCCATCTAGCCTGTATTTTAGGGTTTTTTGTTAGCAGTTAGCAATGACAAGGAAATCCTATCTAGTAGGGGATTGAACCCAGGCATGTTATTATTGAGATTTTGATCCTAGAATGCACACCCAATCTGATAATATTGGAAATATTAATAATCTTAGTTTTATTCATTGAATTTATTCATTTGTTATATGTGAATTGTCTGCTTCTATGCCTTCTTGGTACATATCTTGGATCTCCACTTCTTGAACCATGTTTGGTTGCATGAACATTTGAAGAATTGTTGAGATTATTTCTTAAATTTATATATTTTACAGAACATGCTGACTAGCCTACTATTCTCAAGTTCCTTCAAAGGTCATGTCCACACCCAACCAAGTCAATTATATGTGTAGAGTATTTACTATTTAGCTTCATATAAACTAGAAAGTGTGAGGTTTCTGCTTTAGTTCCTAATGTTTTATTGGGTATTCTAATGCCTACATGCATCTGTGTTTGATTTAATGGATATATGATGTTTACTACATATTGGTGCACTGCCAGATCAAATGACGGAAAAACTAAGTTAAGAGAAGAGCATTGATTTAAATTTTTCAGGAATGTCTACTAATGAGTATGCGCCTTTACTTTTTATGTTTTGTTAAAGTAAACTTGCCCAAATATCTGAACGTGTGAAATCAGTAGATATTCATCCAACAGAGCCATGGTAATTGTACCTTTTCTTATTGAACTTGTGAAATGTCAGGGGTTCAAAGCTTGATTTACTTGAAAAATTGCATTTAGATAATGCATTTTATCAATATTTCAATCTATCCATTAAATATTTTGATGTCTTTAGAGTTCAAACAATTGAAGAATGTTTTGTTGCTTTAAGTTGGAGCATTTCTAATGCTGCTAGATAGAATGTAAGAATCTATTTTTTGATATCATATATTCCAAAAGATTCCAAATTTTTAGACTGACATAAAATTCACCTAAAATTTGTTACTACATAGGTTTACATCATCATGTATGTTTGTTGCATTTTTTGTGTTACCAAGATAGAAGGAAAAACATTTGTTACATTACTATGTTAGCAAATATTAGCACACCTTCCAAAAGGTGGTTCTCATTGAATCACTATTGTGGTTCACTTACTGGTACTAACTAATTTGTTGATATGTATTTCATTCAATAAATTCAAGTCCACTTGTGCACAATCTTCTTTACTTATTCTTTCAAATCTGCACTATATGTGATCAATTCCTGTAGGCTATAATCTATTATCATCACATGACAAGTTTAAGAATTGCTTACACAATTCCTATAGTGCATTATAGTATCTTTTTTTCTTAAATATATTAACTCTTTTCTATAAACATAGCATACCTGGATATCATATTCAAGTCTATAAAGAATAGTTATCTCAGAGATTGAATTTTGTGTGTATACTATATAGTTCTTCAAATTACTGCAAATTTTTCTATCCCCTGTCAAAAGGTGGGCTTCTAATTGCTTCTATTCTCTAGTAAGCATAATTAAAAGCATCTTTCTATTTATTCTAACTCTAGAGAACAGATGGTGACTTTTCTCAGGCTCAACATTTGTCAAACATCCATCATTAGTTTTTAAAATCTAGAATATTGTGTGATTTATTTTGTCTTGAATTTTATAGTTAAGAATTAATATTTATAGGCGATGTTATAGTGAACAAAACATTGTAATATTTTAGCTACAGTAAACCGACTGTTCTATTTGTTGCTCCTCATGCAGGATGCTTGCAAGTCTTTATTCTGGAAGTGTATGCATTTGGAATTACTAGTCACAGGTAATGGCCATTTCCAGGTTGTATTAGTTGTGGAGTAGTTTTATTTTATTCTTTCTTGGGTGGTTTGCTTTGCATTATTCTTTTAAATTTTATTGTTTCTTATCTACTTTTTAACCAAATTTAAAATGTACTTTGTCTTGTTTATTGTCCAATTCAGTTTAGTCATCACTACTGTAATTATGAAACTTAACTGTACCAAAACTTAATCATTTTTTCTTTGTAATTGAAAAAATATATAGATGAAAACACCTATAGTAGGTCTCAAAGATCTATCATGTAAGAATATACCAAAAAATATGATGGAATATCATGTAAGTGTTGAGAAAGGTGAAGCAACAGTGGTGTTGATTCATGAAATTGTCACTTTATACACCTTAAATATTTTATCATAAGCATTCCTTAATGTTAATGAGAAAGGTAAAAGGGAATGGTAATTCTTCTAGGTCATCATCAAGATAGCCACTATTAGGCATATGAGGCTCTAGTATGTATTCCACTAAGGGATAATTTAATATTTACCTTATAAATTATTTAATAAGGTGTCCTATAGATACAGGATACATATTTTTTAGAAAAAAGAAAGGACCAGGGATCTCCTAAAGTTTTAGCTTTAGATAGTTCTCCTGCACCTGAAAGAGTTTCTGCAGCTCTGAATCAATTTCCTCATTTCTTAGAAGTTGTTAGAACACCGTTTTCAATAATGGACCTACGTCTTGTAGGTCTGTTGTAAGATTGAGTCTTTGGAAAGAGGCTTCTTCTTCAGTAACCTCTTTGACACTCTTAGAGGTGCAACATGTGATTGGTAATGTTATCTAGTTGAATATAATCTTGTACAATAATGGGATGGTACATGATTTCATGAATGAAGCTTGTAGGGCCCTTTTCTACCCTCAAATATAATATTATTCTTGTTCGTCCAAAGTTTCCAAAGGAATTCTACTGTAAAAATGAGCTCTAATTTAAAAGAAATCAAGAACTTATGCCATTCAACTTTGCATTTCAAATGTCTTACAAATATATCCCTCTACAAGTTAGGTTTTCAAGATCATTTAGATACTGTTTTGGAGTTTACAGAGTCATCAAATAGATTAACATTGACCTGATATTTTTCTATGAAAGAAAAGCATTTAGATTTTGGCATTTTTGAGTGGAAGCTTACTAAAACAAATACCTTTAGGGTCAGAACAAGAGGAAAAAATAAGAGTTAAAATATCATATCAAACTATTTCAGGTTTAGTTTTTATTGAAAAAGGTTTGAAAGAATTCCAAGACTAGTTTCTAGGTGAAGAAGATTTTACATGGATTTAGGATTAGCATAAATATGCCTATTTTAATTAATTTATGATAAGTAAGCAAGTGAAGTAGGTCCCTCTCTCTTTATATTAAAAATGAAAAAAATGATTGTGCATGCTCTTTAGATTCAAAAAGGTTGCATTAAGACTAAGCAGGGATTTGAAACTAGATAATTAACTACCCTATCTACCAAGAATATACAAAAGATGCAGTGAAAGGATAAAATCAACCCTACAAAAGACAGAAAGTGGGAATAATGCAACAAAAAAATTCTATTCATGACTATTGATAAAATCCATGCTAACCAATCCACAAGAGCCTCTAGTGCCTCTAGTGCCTCTAAAATCTCCTTAATTCTTTGGTACTTTAGTATAGACCCATGGAATTATTTCAAATTTAAGGTTATTGTTTACAATAACCATGGATGCACTTTCTTTGCTTACATTTAGATTGGTTTTATTGATTGTAGCATTGAGGGACTCTTTTTTGCCTTGTGTAGGAAGGGAACGGGTATGATAAGTGCTTCTAGAGGTAAGGGATGGGCTAGTGGAGGTGGTGGCAGAGTTTCCATAAAGAGCTATAGTAGGCAAGAGAGTTTGATTATCTTTGTGCATGGTTAGTTTCTTGTCCTTTTCTATTTGCAAAGAAAAAAATTTGTCACCTAAGAAAAACAATTGAGTTGTTCTAATTGAAAATACTAACTTTGAGTCTTTTGGTTAAACATAAACTCATGCATCATAGATTATTGGCTATTATTTTCTAGGTTATCGTATGGGTATATTTCCTTCTATATCAAGTTACCTTTGGAATGAGAAATAAAGTGTATATGTGGGTTTAAGAGTTTTTTACAAGCTAGATACATGGAACTTCTATATGATAGGAATCTTTGTATGTGAAGTGTAGTCTATATTTTTCCATTCACTCAGAGGGTTTTATATGAAGCCAACTCAACAATCATTGAATTCTATGAGACCACATTTCTTTGAGGGATTTTGTTAAATAGCTCACTTTCCTTTTGCATGCTTCCATTTTTTGCATGTGTGTCTATGAGGGAAATTGTAACTACTACATTTGAAAAAATTCCTTTATCCTTTATGCTTTGATGGATGCTCATAACTTGTTCCAAAGCTCTCATTTCGGCACAGATAGGGAGGATGCTGGAAACAATTGTGGAATTTGGATTTACAACATTTCTAAAGCCTTTTTAACCTATCTATTTTGTGCATATCCCACAATCATTTTATTCCAGGAGATTACATTTTGTTGAGGGATTTCGTCAAATATTTTATGTGCCTTGTCTATGCTTCCACATTTTGCATGCATGTTTACCAGGGCAGTTGCAACTACAAAATTTGACAAAATTCCTCTATCCTTTATGCTCTGGTAGATATGCATGCAAAATGTGGAAGCACAAGCAAGGCACATGAACTATTTGATAGAATGCCTCAAAGAAAAAATAGGAATATCATATAATAAACTTAATTGGTGGGTGCAGCCTCATTTACAATTATAGGTTTTTCACATGTATCCTTTAGAGTCCCAACTGATCATGCAAAACCTAAGACAACTTCATCATCTTCAACTAGCAATATAGACTCCAAAAATGTAAATCAATGCCTTCTTAACTACAATGACAATTAACTCATGTGTGTAAGACCTAAAACCTACAATCTCTAAAGATAATTACTAAACAAGAAAGCAAGTTACTGGAAATCAAATTTTCAGGAAAACAAAATTATTGAAACGGTTTGTGAATCTCATACTAAGTCCACCATTTTCACCCCACAATGCCAGTGAAGGGATAACAAATGACAAAATGTCAACCCTCATATGGTGTATTGGATGAATTTTTTAATTAATGATTAGTCCATTCAATTTTCAAATGCTCACTAATCTGCATGATCCAAATATCCATAGTCAGAAGTGTGTGTACAACACCAATTCTTGTAGCATAGTTGTCTCAGTGGGTGGTAAGAGATTAGATTCTTGAAGTGAATTCATACTCTGCTATATAGTTGTGCATCCTCAAATTTGTACAATTCACTTCCAATTGACTTATGACCTATAATGGTAAAGACATTAGATTTTGGAAACCATATTTACACAGAATTGCTCTATGCTTGCATATAGATTGGCTAGCGGTTTAGCTTCCACAACAAGCCAAATGGTTCACCAGGAAATAGCTAGAAGTCAAGGCTTTGCACTTTCTTCCTAGACTTAATGCAGGGGGCCCTTGCTTTACAAGAAGGGGGGACTGATCTAGGAGGATCCATGAACAAAGTTTATTGTGGCAACATCAAGACCATTCTCATGTCTTGTGGTATTTGTGGTAACACAACTATGGTTTGTAGTACATTAGAGCACCTCTTGGATGCTCATGATAACACAAGGATTATCAATCCATCTCTAGCATATGTTACACATGTTGCAATAGTGTTGCAAGGCTTTGGACAAGATTGGGCTTGGTAGTAACCATACATTTTCCAAACCTTCTGTAGTCTCCATCATGTCTTCAATAGGGTCTAACACACCTTGAAGCCAAATTGCAAAGGCTAACTTCAAATGCTTGTCACCATGCTATTTCAAGCATCACACTTCAACCATTGTTGTTCCAAGTGACACTTGAGACATCAAACAATGTCATCATCACGATAATCCATGTGGCACTCTTGAGGCTTGTGTTATGCTAGATCTTCCACCAACACATCACATGTTGACTAGATACACCACAACCATTGGGAGACAATGAGTCACATGTGGAAACGACTCTATTTCCATAGGTATAGGTCAACTTTCATAATGACTCTTGGGCTCCATGGCATGTAACCTATATTTAAATTTGTAACATTAGAAAATAGGGATATAATTAACTAGACTAGAAGATAGCAGCAAAACAAATTTCTCGAGAGCATGCCATGTATAAGAGAGGGAAAAATAAATAAAAAATACATTTACTATTTCAGTCCCCAAAAGAATTTTCACATGCACATAACTTTATCTAGATCTTCATCTCGAGAGTTTCCAGTGGGTTTCAACTTGGGTCCGGTGTCTTTGATAGAAATTTTAATTTTAATTTAAGAAAGAGAAGTTGTAGTGAACCAGTTGTTTCCACTTCATTTACATGTTTTCCTTTATATGCCCATTGGTTTTTTCATTTTTTAGGTATTGATTATTGAATAGAGCCTTTGCCATGCTGAAGCCAGCTCAAGCATTTGGAAATTGGAAAATCAACTCCAAATGATAGAGACGCTTCCTTTCCATTGCAAAATACATCTTTATTGCATATCTTCATTGTTGTTCTATCTTCCTTGTCACTTCAGCTGCAAAATATTTTGGTTTAAGTTGTAATAAGGCATACAAAAAGGTGATATTTAGCTTGTCCAACTCCCTTGTCACTTCAATCACAAAATATTTTGGTTTAAGCTATAATAACCCATATGAAAAGGTGATAGTTTGTTCAACTCCCTGAACTATTTGGGTGTCTAATGGTGGATAAAGGAGAGCTCTATCCTTACCTATAATGGATTTGAACCTTTCAAACATAGAGGCAATTGCATTTTAAAATTTGTGTAAATAAGGGCCATTTAAATTTGAATAAAAGAGCATCTCACATGCAGACTTTATCAAATTGATCACAAATACTTCCAACATATTTAAACAAATCAGGTTTGTAGTGTTGGATGACTATTTTCTCCAAGATACCTGTATGCTACAAACGGTAATGTCACATAAGGATGCAAATAAGATGAAGATTGTTTCCTTTCACCCCAAGATTTTGTTGAAAAAGAATGAAAGAAGATAAAGATTGAGAAACTATGGCCTTTGTTAACTGAATTCTGCAAATTGTGGTAAATTGATTTCAATTGATAGTGGTTGCATATTAACATTTGAACTTAACTCTTCTATCTACAAATCATTGGGCAATCAAATTGAGATTGCCAATGTTTTTCAGTGTATTTTTCAATGTATTTTTCAGATTAAAATTGCTTTGAATATGCCTGTACATTGTTAATGGTAGCACAACATGGTAGCATATATTAAAGAGGAATCAAATAGGACATGAAATTGGGTGTAAGCTATGGGTACAATATTTGTCTAAAGTGCACTAAAACAAAGCAATAGAATGCCAATGACTTGATTTACCATAGGATTCTAGATTTGGGCCTTACAACCTTGAATAGTTTGTTGTGCAATTTTGCACACACGCCCCACTGAAAGTAGGGACCCCTTTTTTGCCTGGTCTTTTGGCTCTTTCCTATGGCCGTGCCTTTTGAGCTTTTCATTGAAGGTCATGGGATTTGGTCTTTGATGCTTTAGTCCTTTGGTCGTGGGATTGGGTTACTTTGCATTGTTCCTAAATGATTGCCTTGTTTGTAAAGTGCCCCTATTTTGAGTTCCAAGTGGTCAAGGAGTCTTGCGGATGTCCCCTCTCGAGGTGGTTTCCCTTTGCCTTTTGTTTGTCCTTGGTGTTTTGTCTAGGTCTTAGGAGTTGTTCTTTTCTTCCGAAGACCTTGTTTCATTTGCTTTGCCAGAGGCGGGCAT